>CM021104.1:31174079-31290431 GCA_007115665.2 Sequoiadendron giganteum
AAGAGGGTCTCCCCCTAGCACTAGTCAACCAATAGGTCATCAGCTTCCCACTCTAGATCATTGTAGGAGGGATGGCAAGTCTACAATGGTGTAATGTTAAGGGGAGGATCTTCTGATCTTCCTACAACAAGGGCCAAGGCAGAGGGACCTAGAAGGTTTTCATCGCTCAACTCTTGTTCGTCCAAGGTCAACGACTTTGCGAAGATCGTTGATAGGGTCAAAACTTCATCCATCGAGGTAAACATATATTTGATGGGAGTGTCATGTTTCACCTCAGTGGACGGTGGAGTTTGTACCCGAGGTTCACCGCTAGGCTCACCAAGAGACTCGAGAGTGGTGACAAACTCAGGGGAGGCTAGGATTGATTCCGTCACTAGGACATAACAAGTTAGTACGGGGCCGCCTTTCAAAGGAGATAGGCTCTTCTTATGTCCTCCATTGCTGGAGGGACCACGCTCTACCTTCTTCATTAAAGGAGGTGAACTCCCCATAGATGAAGCAAGGAGGGTCAAGGGAGAAGAGGAAAGAACCGCAATGGATACGACCAAAGTGTTAACCATATCCATGAGCTTTTGGAAAGGTGAGACATTCAGAATGAAAGTCAACAAGGGCTGCTCCACCGAAGGAGCGATAAACACCTACACCTTTCCAAGTGCATGTGTGCTCACAACGAGAGCTAGAAGGGATTCAAAGATGGAAGAAGGGAAAGAGGAGGGCACAACATGAGGTTTTGTCTTTTCCTCCTTCTTCTTTTGCAAGGAGGATTACTCAGCTAGGAAAGCCTTTTTCCAGCGCTTACGCTCGCATGCAAGGTAATTTCTATGGCTCTTCAAACTGAAAGTCGAGATCTATGAAGGGATGAAAGGATTTTTTTCAGCCATGGGAGTG
Organism: Sequoiadendron giganteum; assembly: GCA_007115665.2. NCBI lineage: Eukaryota > Viridiplantae > Streptophyta > Pinopsida > Cupressales > Cupressaceae > Sequoiadendron > Sequoiadendron giganteum. Next base: position 31,174,968 of record CM021104.1, read on the forward strand.
TCTTCCATGGCTATCTCTAGTGGAAGGGAAGACTCCTGAATGAGAGAAAAAGGGGTAGGTTCAAATATAACGAGAATAGTCAACTCTAATGCCTTAGTGGTGGGCCTCTTACCGTTCACTATTTTAGGAACATGGACAATAGGAGGCCACAGAGGCCAAGACAAAGAGGACTCTCCACGGGGGTTTTTTTTTTTCCATACCGAATGGACCTAGGCTCTGTGGGTAAGACATGAAGCTTAAATGCATGATGCTTGGCCTTTCTCCAAGTAGGCACCATGGGATTCTCTCAAAAATGCAAGATAGAAGCACATGGTACCACAACAGGGTGAGAGGAAGCATTAGGTTGAATATTGGAAGAGGAAGAAGGAGGATCTCAAGACTGCTTCTCTTCTTCTCTTCTACGTGCGTTGGTAGCATCACTATCAACTTTCAAACAAGCTCTATGCATAACAACATAAGGCGATGAAGGCTATCTCACTTTTGGCCTAGCGCACCCCTTCTTATAGTTTTGATATGTGTGGTGTAGGAGGTCCTTGTTAGGAAGGAGAGGACTAAGTTATAATTGCCATGTGTAACTGGTGGTCTATAACCAGTGTCATGGACAATGTTTACCAAACCTCCATGAAAAAAATTCACACACTTGTGCACAACCGAGGGAATTGCATTCATAGCTACCATCCAAGGGATACTTAGCTTCACCCTGAAGACTTCAGACCTCAGGATTTTGTCAAACTTAAGGCTCATAGACTTAGGCCCATCGAGGACCGATATGACAATACTTCCTATATAAGGTATGAAAATTCTATCATGTGTGTGGATGGTACTCTCGAGTGTATCATACCCATCCTTATGTAGCAAGTTAATCAACATGATCTCCTCCGTTATGATATTCACTTAGGATGTCAGATCAATGAGAACACCTGCTACATTATTCCCATTTATCCTCATAAGAATGTAAAGAGGAGATGGTTCTCTATTGAAGCCCATCGACAAGTCCTATGAAGTGAAGGTTATTATCATACCACTACTCATATTCTACACAGAGGGAATAGGTTGATTTAAGAAAGAGGCCATCATGCACACCAAACAATACTTCTACGGAGCCTCCTAAGGTTTATAAGATAAGGTAGTGACCCAATTAAGGTTTTGTTACATAATACTTTGGAACCTTCCAAGTACGCCTACTAGGGGTTGTAGGTTGGGCTATGAGGTGAAATCCTCACAACACTCACACCTACAACACTCCTAGGACATGAGGAAAGGATATTTTAGTATTGCAAAATGGAATCGAAAAGGTTCACGTTGGGTTCACCAAAAATGTAAGAGAGGGGGACCAACCACTACAAGGCCCTAGGTCATGAAGGGCCAAGAGCAGAAAGGCTGCCCTAACTTACCTTAGTTTAAAGGAAGGTCAGGATAGAAGGGATGAGAATGATGAAGACTATGTGTCCTTTGATCACTCTGCAATCCTGAGAAATGAAGGGAGACTGGGTGAGTCACTTTTTAAGGTCAACTCTACATCTCAGGTGGCTCTCTATCAGAGGACAAAAGTGCAGTTCTAGGGCGATAGCATGGTGCACTAGTGTCTCACAAGCGTGATGGTGTCCATACAAATAGAAAACCAGAGAGACAAGGTTGAATCCTTAAGAAAGGACTACTAGCCTAGTCTAGAGGTTTCTTGAACAACAAAATGAGATTAAGAAGAATGAAACATAAATATGAATGTGATAAAATAAATATATTACCGCAAAGGTAACAAAGATGATTTCATACAACAATCCTTTCGCCATCTTTCTCCAAGATCTCTCCACCTACACACAAAGAAAAGGGGGAAATGTTGGGGCTGTTTAGGGGCCTACCTCAGTCAAACCCCCGTTTTGGTGTTTCCTACTCCACGGATAGCCAATTTTTCAATGATAGATATAAAGATAAAGAAGGGAATACAAGCTACGTAAACAAAAGACACTATGAAACAATACATGCTTACTCAACCAACGATGATAGAGGATATGGGAGGAGCTTACCACCTCCTTCCAAAGTGTTTAAGGCTTGTGGAGGATAAAATGAGAGGAACTCAAGCTTCTATTGCAATGGCGTTTGTCTTGCGCTCGCACTATCAGAGTGATGGAGTGGTAGAGTGCTGCAATGGAGTGTAAAATTCTACTACAAATCTTGTGGATTCTTGAAAGAGTGGAGAAAATAAACTCACAATCTTGTAAAACCTTGTCCCAACTTCCAAAACTCCTTTACAATGGATGAGAGAGTGAAGATTATGAAGAAAAGGGTGAAAAATGGCCATATTCGGGTCGACCAATCGAAGAGGAGCGTTACACTTTGACTCTCAATCTAAAGTGTAATGTCTCTGCAGACTCTAGCCACATGAATCTACCAGGGATGTAAGTGCATTGCGTGGACGTCTGCGCCAAGTGTGATGTGGACAACGAGTTTAAGTGGAATTAAACCTCCACCTTAGGTTTTCTAAAGTGTAAGGGGGTAAAAGGGAATTCACATTAGGGGTGTAAATTCATGCTCATACAACTACATTAGATACACACTTGTTGGATATGAGTTCAATTATAGTCCCATTGAACATACATGCCTTACGGTGATTTTTCCACTCAAAACTCAAGAATTATATGTTGAATCACCAAACAAAGCTTGTAGAAAAGATCAATCCCTCGAAGTATCTCCTTAGCAAATAAGCCTTAACTGATTGATTAGCCAAATGGGTCATGATATTAAGTGAATACGACATTCAGTATGTTGAGCGAAAGGCAATAAAATGACAAGTCATAGCTGACCAACTTACATTTACATCCATGATAGTAGATCATCCATTGGTCTCTGACTTCCCCAATGAGTCCATATTCACACTAGATACTTCAGTCACATGGAAGTTATATTTTGATGGGTCTCACATGAGTCATGGTTTAGGGGTAGGGATTCTATTTGTTACACCTCAAGGAGACACAATTCCAAATTCTTTCAAAATTACTTTTTCTTTCACTAATAACATAGAAGAATATGAGGCACTACTCACAGGACTTTGTATGGCCATCAAGTGGAAAATTAAGAGCCTTCAAGTCTATGGTGACTGATAGTTGATTATTCAACAAGTCAGTGATGACTACGACATAAAAGATGAGAAACCTACTCCTTCAAATGAATGGTTGATAGATTTAAGTAGTATCTTGATGACATCATATTTTGGCAAGTCCCCAAAATCTAAAATAAGGCATTTGATGGAATGACTACAATAGGATATCTCTTGGACATTCCAAACAATGTACCATAATATGAGTTCTTGGTAGAATAGTTTTTGATCCATGCCTTTGATATCCCTAAGTTTTAGATGGTGTGCAAACTTTTTGGTCTCAATTCCCCTTGGTACAAATATGTCTACGACTACCTACATGACCAAGTTATCCTTCTCAAACTATCTACCAATAAACACAAAACCTTCATCCGTTAGACCTCTAGATACGTCATCATCAGTGATACCCTCTACCATCGAAGCCTAGACGATTCCCTCCTTAGATGTCTTGATACTAATGAAGCACAAAAAACCATATGAGAGGTACACAAGGGTATATGTGGAGCTCACTCAATTGGTCCTAATTTAGCCAAGAAGATCATGCGAGCTAGATATTACTAGCCCACAATGGAACACAATGCATACCACTTTGTCAAGAAGTGTCGACAATATTAAATACATGGAGATCTTATACACACACCAAGCCAAGAACTCCAACCAATTACATCACCATGGCCCTTCTATCAATGGGGACTCAACCTCATAGGTAAGATTCATCCCACCTCATCATACGGCCACAAGTTCATTATCATAATGACCAAATATTTTATGAAATGGATAAAGGCTATCCCTATGACATATATTAATGGAAAAAAAATATCATTTATCCTCAATTATACCATATGTCAGTATGGTGTCCCACAATCCATAATTACTGATAATTTTCCTCCCTTTAAGAACCAATATGTCCACCAATTATGCAAAAAATTCCACATCCAACACCATTTCACCACTTCATATTACCCCCAAGGAAACAACCAAGCTAAGGCATCCAATAAAACCATCATTAAAATCTTGAAGAAGATTGTCAATGATGTTGGTCATGGCTGGCACCTCCAACTCAATCTTGCCTTTTGGGCCTACCAAACTAGCATCCACACTCCCACTAGAGCCACAACGTATTCCCTAGTCTTTGTATCTGAAGCCATCCTTCTTATTGAGGTCGAGTTACCTTCCTTGAGGGTGTCCATACAAGGTCTTATTGATGATGAAGAGTATCATGTATCCTGATTGTATGAACTAGGGTTGTTAGATGAAAAAAGACATAATGCATTGGTCCACCTACAAGCTTATCAAAGTCATCTTCGTCATAGCTATAATAAGAAGGTTTTAGTCACACTTTGATATTGGTGACTAGGTATTAATGGAGAATCCTAAGAATCAAGCAAAAAGAGAAAAGCCTAAAAAAATCAAGCCTAATTGGTTGGGTCCATACATCGTAACAGTAGTATATGGGTCTGGTTCTTATCAACTTTCTACTCCTAAAGTTGAACCATTGTTAGAGCCTATCAATAGCATACACCTTCATAAATTCTACACTTAGCTTTTAGAGAGCCTTATCAAAAACTCAAAAATACAATTTTTTTTAGAAAATGGTAAAGAGAAATAATTTGTCCAATAGTGAAAACCAATCTTATGGTGCTTTGGTTAAGTGCCATAGTGAAAACCTGGCAAATAGGTGTCATGTGTAGTCAGTCTTTGTTCCATGGTCTACCATCATTCTATCTATTCTTACACCTTCAACCATATAAATTTGTATCCATGATTCCTCATGACATTCATAATAATGTTTTTTTATCCTTCCCATGGCCTACGAACAGTTGATATTTCACATCTTTCGCCTTCCATACCCATCCCCACTAAGGCTTATCCAATTCCATCCCTAATAATCAGTCTTATACCTAACTGGGGGCAAGTACTTGAATCGTGTCTTCAATGGATCCTAGACTTTGTATTGGAGGTCATTATTTTAAAAATATTAAAACAAAACTAAATATTCCCAAAAATCCAAAAAAATAAAAATATTCCCAAAAAAAATAAAAATCAAAACATGCCAAAATTCAAAAAAATCAAAACATGCCAAAGTCCAAAAAAATCAAAACATGTCAAAATCCAAAAATATCCATTTAATAACCTTCAAAATCCAAAAAATAGTGTTAAGTTCATTGAACTACATTGCCTCCACGACTTCTCGTAGGCAAGGTCATCTTTGACGAGCCCTCAAGGCACTAGGTCAGTCCTTTAGGGTTTGTTGAGTCAATTCAATCATGATTCAATCTCTAATAAATTATCCATGATCACAACCAATTGAACTACGATGTCTCTGTGCATGTTACTTAGGCAAGTCCATCTTCGATGAGCCCCTAAGGAACTAGATTAGTCCCTTAGGGTTTGTTGGGTCCATCACTATCCATATCATAATAAATCATCCTTTGATAAAATTGGCATCAAATCAAACACAAATAGCTATCAGACTCTCAATCAAATCATGAATCAATAGATTATTTATCCAATTAGTCTTCAGTCCAAATTGATCAATTTCCTAATCATCAAAGGTCCTATCAACACCTACTGGTCAAATCAATGGTATTATACAAAAAGTGGAATTTTCAAAACTAGACTTGACATCTTATATGACTTGCCTCATTTCTTGAAACCAAACCCAATCTTATCATTTTTCTTATATAGGACGTGCCCTTCCTAAAACTAGACATCATCATTATCAATTTTGTCATTTTCTTTATACAGGTGGATGCATGTTCAAAACCAAGCTTGATGTCATATACGTGATGCTTTCATACCTAAAACTAGGCGTTATCAACCAATCAATCAATCTTGTCAGTCCTATTAACAAACAATCACTGGAAAATAATCTATATGGTTGTTGACTTTGTTGGTCTAGTTGGTCTTATCTCTTGTATTGATTTATCTTTTGGTCATGTTACTAGCTGCCTCAAGGATGTACCAAGAAGGATTTAGAGGAGCGATGATGTTTCATGACCTGATTTTTCTTTGATTTCTATTTTATGTTTGTCTTGACAAAAAGACCGGGGCAATTAGGCTCCTCGTATGAGTCATGGCATTCCTTGTCTGTCAAGCATCTATTTTTTACAAAGAGATAACAGTGCACACCTTGGTCTATGTCATACCATGGTGTTTATTGTCTATTTTCCATATTTTAAAGCTCAATGATGATAAGCATACAATCCTAACATTTATCAAGAAAAATAGCAATCCCTAATCTAACTCCATGCTAACATCCATTTCCTCCATGCTAACATTTCTTCTATTCACATTTTGATGGTGTCTTGTGACACACAAAAATATCCAGCATACATAATCATGATAGAAAATCATATGAATCATCATAAGAATATTAGGTCATCCATATTGCATCAAAAAATACCAAATCATAGATAGTAGTTCATGAAGAATCATAAATGCATTCATATAAGCATCACATGTCATAATCATATAATGTCATCCTACATCCATAAACCGTTAGCATACATCCCATTACATACATTTCATTGCATACATATTGCATTTACATATCCAAAAGAAATCATACATATCACATTGCATACATATCATATGTACATAGCATTATATTTACATCATACATATCCATTATCTATATCCCATCACATCCATAATCCATAACATCATAAAGCATTCAATAAAAATTAATCAAATGCATCCATCCATACATCATAGAAGATCACATTTAAGAATACATAAAACATCCATAATGCATCATAACATATAGAATCATGTCATAATAATGTAAATGCATAACATCATAAGCATCATAATCCATCACATAGACATGCATATAAATAGGAATATAAATCATGTAAGTTTCTGCCAAAATCATGTATCTCATATATGTATATATCAAAAATGGTGTCACAATACAACATCTTGATGAATCTCAAAATGGAGCTCATAGGCTCAAAAATTAAAAAATATCAGTGTCCAATACATGTATAAATAGCTCTAGTCAGAGCTACCCATATCTCCTAATGGGGATGGCCCTGGTGAATGTTGTTGCTCATGTATACCCTATGATCCTAGGAGCCTGTGCCTTGACCCTGATGGTCGATCATATAGAGAGGGCCTAGGCTGAGAAACTCATCCACTATTTTGAGATCTGCAAGAGTGTGACCTACTATGGTTGCTTTTCTACGTGTAGGTCGGTGCTCTCTCTGTAGATGGAACTTGACACTCACATAAATCTCTATAGTAGCATGCCTCCTTTCCTGCCTAAAAGAGCTAATGGCCTAGCTTAGCCATGGGCCCACTGATAGTCAAGATGAAATTGAGACATTGTTGATTGGCTCTCTATCTCCCAATGACAACCATGTCTCTCTCAATGGTGAGCCTATCAACTTTTTCCAATAATGCCTATATTCATGCATCTACAACTTAGAGTCATGCTTGTAAATCAGCAATTTGAGGGTCCTCTTGCCTATTCCCCTCGATCTCTTCCATGGCCCCCATAATAACCACATATTGGAATCCCTTATCGAGACCCTCTCTCGTCACAATATTTGCTCGAACTGCTCTCTCCTCCTCTTCCATCCCCTTCTCCCTCATCTCCTTCTTGGACTCATGTATGGCCACCTCCTTCTCTCCCTCTATTTGAGGTCCATCCTACTTTGCCTCCACCTGAATCCCTATTGCGCTGCCTCCACCCCCAGAACCTCATGTTCGGGCTCCTCCCTTATAGGTGAGAGTTGTCTAACTTTTATCTATCTTCTAACCCTCCTCTTCCTAACTCTACCTCCCTTATATCTTTGACCTTCATCCTCACCATCATTGCCCCTACCTCCTCTACCTACATCATCTCCCGAGCCTTCATCTCCTCTCCCATGTCCTCTAAATCTCCCACGTGGACCCCTACCCCTCTGCTCCAATGGGGCAAATTGATTGGGATATGTCAAAGGATCTAACCTATATACAACCCACCAAGTGTCATACTTGGGTATAGTGCCCACATTTGCAACCTTGGCACCAAAACCCCATTGAACAAGTTGTAGGTCATCAATGTCTTGCTTGATTGTCATAACACTAATTATTTCTCCCCACTCGTCAATCTCTCACGAGGACCTCACAAACTTTGTTGTTCCAATGGGAAGCCCCTAAGACTCCCCGAACTAACTTAGAACTTGCTCTGGAAGGTATCACTCAATGATATGTTGTGGTTGCACAGTCATCCTTATCAAATACCATGCATGTTAGTAGTAGGGAAAGTGCTATGCATTGTGCTCCTATGGCTGACAATCTTGGTATGGTCTCTAGACAAATAAAGCAATAATATCTATGGCATGACGCCAATCTGTGTGACCACTCCATACAATAATACATTGGGTATACCTGCTCCTATTTGTCTCCCCACACATAGTCGAAACATAGTGATGTGCTCCCACACCCAAATCATAAGCAACGTGGTCCCAAAACTAATGGATTGCACCCCTTTGTAGGTAGCATCGTGTAACTGAAAGTACAACATAGCAAGAAGGAATTTCCCCCACACATATAATGTCCCCCAAATCATCATACCAATCAACATATCTCCCCATCTGATGGAGAATTCATGTCCTCAATGATCGGGAATGATGATTCCTATGATCACAATGTAGAGAACTACCTCAAATAGCTCATTCCTCTTGACCGATACACCCCATATAATCTTGTACTCCTGTATGTTGAGATCCACAATATCCTCATGCTTGAAGGACCTCTGGATGGCAGAAAATTCATTCCTAGGATCATACGAAACATGTGTTCCTTGAATCAAAATTCTTAGAATCCACCACACATTCTCTAATGTCACTCTAGCCTCTCCTATCGGTAAATGGAAGGATTTGTTCTCCAAGTGCTACCTCTTGAACAAAACAAATAAATAACCCCATATTATCCCTAATCACAGGCATGCAGGCCACATAGTATAATCCAAGGGAATGCAACTGATCCCTCCCCTCATTAAGTAGTTGATCGTGTAAGCTAAAAGTTCACGAGCGACTCTTTTAGGTGTAAATAGGGTTGTATCTCACCTGTGGTCACAAGAAAGTACATCATGTCAATTAAAAATCCTAAGAAAACCTATTTGACCTCGATCACATAAGAAATTTTATCCAAAATTGGGGTGAAAATGTAATCAAACAAATGTGACTTATAAGTCAAATGTGTTGCACATTTTTATATGTGACACAAAATCAAATGTGTGACACACCCAATCATATGCATTTCACAAATCACTTGCAACTTACCATCCCTCAATTGTGTCACATCAATACACATGTGTCACATAAACTATCACATGTGGCTCACAATCACACTTGCATTATCCCTAACCATAGTTGCATTGCATGAAACACATGCATTTCACTTTAATAGTTGTGTCACAATGCATTTGAAAAACCCTACCTAACAGTTGCATCACAATGAGTGAATGCAATGAATTGCTCCACTTGCGATGAATGTGATAACAAATGCAGTGAACGGTGTACACTGCATATGTTTTCGCATATTGGAGCCCTAAAATATAGTAAAAAATGACAAAATTACAAAGAGATAAAGGCGTACATATCACATCCTTGAATTCCTCTAGTTGTCTGTAGGTCTTGACTCTGAATCCACTGTGCGAGGAGTGTGGCACTGGAGACATTTTGACAACAACTCTGTAGTAGGTTCTCACTTAGAGCTCACTATTCACTTAATGTAAAATGTACAAATGACCAATTCTACCTCCGAAAATTACATTTATAACCCCCATATGGTAGGGATTTTATTGGATTGATTCCCAAACCCTAATGTGAATATTCTGAAAGTCCTTAAAATTGAAGTCTTTTTCTATACATGCCTTATCTATTGTCAAATTTGCTTGTTGAAATACTTCTAGGTACATTGGGGCATACTCTGAGTTAAATTTCTTTGAAACAACATGAAAATATGTATTATATCAAAGAGGTGGAAAATGTAGACACTAAAAAATGTCCTAGGTCTACAAGTGCCATTTTCCACTTTTTCCCTGCGCAATTGAATTATTTGAATTATTTGATTATCCCCTAAGGTCATACTCTCATATTAATTAAATAATTTTAATTTATTTTCTCCTCATTCCTCCTTGATTAATTAAATAATTTATATTTATTTAATTGTCACTAATTAATCCTTTTTCCCCTATAATTAAATAAATTCCTATTTATTTAATTATTCATGTTCCTATTTTTTGTCTATAATTAAATAATAATAATATTTTTTTTAATTATTCATTATCCTCTTCTTCTATAATTAAATAAATATTAATTATTTAATTATTTCCCACCTTTCTCTCCACTATTAAATAATTATTTTAATTATTTTATCCTTTTCCTCCACTTTAATTCATTTTAATTAAAAGTCAACCTTTCCCTCTTCTTCAATAATTAACTAATTGCTTTAATTATTTAGTTATTCACTTTCCCTCATAAATTAAATTAAATTTAATAATTATTTAATTTACTCCAACAACCTCTTTTTTTTGTCATTCTTATCTATTCATCTTAATTTATCTCTACCCTTGATAAGGTTTTATTGTCTTTTAATCTCCACCGCCCATCCTTAACTAAACCCTATTTTTCCCTAACCCTATTTCCTTTCCTCTCAAAGCAATCTCATCCATTGATATTCATCATTAAATCTCGTCCCTTCATTCAAATTTGGTTTTCTATAAAAGAGACCTATCACTTTCATTTCAAGACTACAACCACTACTATTATCTTTGATATTTTACTATCACTATCATTAGGATTATTCTTGCATACTACAAAGTTGAGGGCAAGCAAGCATATAAAGAAAAATGGAGAAGAGCAATGAAGGTGATTCAACCATGGCATAGAAATTATGGAAATATTTCTTTATTATTTATGTTTTTATGTTCATTTATGCTTCATTGTTGAACTACGGTATTTTGGGCTTGAGTTATATGTATTTGGTGGTTGGTGCTATTGATTCATGCCTTTTCCCATGATTTTACCCTATTCTACACCACTAATCACAATAATTCAACCATCATATGGATTTAGGTATAAAATTCCTCTTGAAGGTCATTTATAGGGGTATGGATAGAAGACTTGTAGGTAGCTATTTTTTATCCCCCAAAGATGTTATTTCTATATATCAACCCCACTAGTCCCTCACCTAGTCTAGATCACATGGTCCTAGAGGGCCAACATTTAGTTTCCTAAAAAGAAAACAAATTTCAAGGCCAATTGATTGCTTACATATACCTACAATATAGTCCAGCCAAAAATAATTAACCATTAGAATAATCCTCCCTAAGGTGGAATCATGCATCTAACATAGATTCAAGATTATTTTAGTGGAAAATAGATGATATGCAACATATTTAGTCTATAAAACGCATCAAGATCTATGGAAATAGTTAGTTAGTAGTTATTATAAATTTAGTGGTAATTTAGTAGTTACTTGGTGATAATTAACAAAGAAATGTTGGAAAAACAAGGATAGACAACTAAGAGCGGGAGGTGAATCAGTTGTCAAAGAATTTAAAAATTATTTAACCTTATCAACCATTAATCTCATATCTGATAAATAACAATGAAAGCATGAATCACCAACACATCAGAAACACACATAACACCAAGATTTTTGCATGGAAACCCTTTTAGAAGAAAAACCACAGTGGAGGTTAATCCACAAGTTATATCCTGTTAAAAGTATAAGAGAAATGAAAAAGGAATGCACATGCATTCAAACACACTACCTAGAGCTCACTACTTAAAGAACACATTGTCTTACATAAAAATTTCAGATTAAATCCATCCGAAGAGATTGAACTAAGAAAGTAGTTTCTTCAATAGCCTAATGACAGTTTCGATTAGGCACAAAAACACTTCGCTCAAACATCTTCATCTTCTGCTCTACAATTGAATGGTCTAATATTTATTCACACATACTCCACACATACACTCTCCTCAAATGAAGAAAATAATCACCCTTATATATCCGCTTCATGGAATTACATCAACAACTTTGTCGGCTAGAAATAAAAGAATAGATGTGTACAAACTATCAGCCCAATTCATGAAAAAATCTCAATGCACACCAACCTAAGTCGGTCACAAAACAATGAGGACCTAAAACAACATTCTTGAATCCACCAAACATTCAAAATTTAATCCATGAGGATCCACAACATGCTACAACCACCATGTCGACCAAGAACATGAAAAGCCCGAACACACAAAGGAAAACTCTTTGATCACGAGCACACTGAACAATGAATACGTGCAACAAGGATAGAGAACAATCTAGAACCATCAACAAACATCGTAGGAGCATACCCAACAACTCAAATTACTAGAATTGCATTCTCTTCCTCTAGAACCACTAGCTACAGTAACAAAATAACTGTAGGAACATAGAAACTCACAACTTGCTCCAATCTTGATGCTTGCCTCTGAAACTTCTAGAGGATAAATTAGATAGGCTTAGAAACAAACCTTTTAATGTGTAACTTTTGAATACCAGCATGCTGAACTTTTCACCTCATTGAACTTCACAGCTTCACATACAGGCTCCAACATATTTATTATAATTTTCTTAATATCCTCAACATATAGAGTCTTCAAGATACCAATTCTAATAGTGTTGACATCAATAAAAACCACATATTAGCAACACAACCACAACATCCAAATGTCCCCCATTGGCATTGATGGCAACACATGATGTGAAAAATACCATCAACACAACTAACTCTTCTCCAACAGTCTCCCCCTTAGATATTGCATTAATCTTCTCCCCAAATTTTTTTACATTACACTTCTCCCCCTTTGAAATCAATGGAAAAGGTACACAAGCTTTGAACCACGTATTTGAATCATCTGAATACTCCCCCTAATTAGCGACCACCATAACATCAATATGAAATAAGATATGACTGTAAGTGCACAGACTGATGCAAAGACTTGCATCTTAGTTCTGATTAGGAGGGTAAATCACCCCTAACTTCCCTCTGAGATACTCAAAAGTATCCTTAGGCAACGACTTAGTAAAGATGTCTGCAATCTATTCCTTAGTAGGTACATACTCTAGTCTGACTTTGTTTTTAAAAGTAGCATAAGCAAGAAACAATCTTACAGCTTCAATCCTAGCAACATGGGCAAAGGTTTCTTCAAAATCAATACCTTCCATATGTTAGCACCCTTTATGTACTAGTCTTGCTTTATTTTTGACCACTTCACCTTGTTCATTCAGCTTATTCTGAAAGACCCATTTGGTTCTAGTCACATTTTTATCCCGAGGTCTGGGAACAAGAATCCATGTATCCTTTTTCTCTATTTGCATCAGTTCTTCCTTCATTTCTTCCATCCAATATTCATCTTTACATGCTTCATTGACATTATTGGGCCCAGTCTTGGAAATTAGACAATACTCTTTTGCAATTATTCTTCTATTTTGCACACCTTTGTTCTTATCTCCTATAATCTGATCTTCAAAATGATTTATCTTTACATAACTCAGAACTTTGGGATTCTCTTGAACTTCTAGTTCTTTTTTTCTTTCTTTTGCACTTCCACTAGCTTCTCCTTCTAGACTAACTTGATTCACCAAAACAATTTGAACTTGAATTTGTGTCTGAGCATTCTTTCCTTCTTTAGTACTATCATGTTGGTCATCTGAATCATATCCACGATATCTAGATGATTTAGCAGTGTCCTCATCAACTTTGACATTTGCACTTTCAACCATTTTCCTCAATCTTCTATTATAGCACCAATAGGCCTTGCTCTTAGTAGAGTAACCTAGAAAGATTCCTTCATCACTCCTAGCATCAAACTTGCCTATATCTTCATCTCTTTTGATATAACATCTACTTCCAAATATTTTGAAATATTTAACAATAGGCTTATAACCAAACCACAACTCAAAAGGAGTCTTACCAGAATTACCATTGAAATTTACTTGATTAATAGTATATACATCAGTGCTTACAACTTCTCTCCAATAGATATGAGGTACAATACCTTCCAACATCATATTTCTAGTAGCATCTAGAATTGTTTTGTTCTTTCTCTCAACAACTCTGTTCTGTTGTGGAGTCCAGGGACTAGATAATTGTCTTTTGATTCCATGCTCTTCACAGAAAGAATTGAACTCCTAGGAATTCAATTCACCACCTTTGTTTGACCTTAAGCATTTAATCTTCAAACCTGTCTCATTTTCAGACATAGCTTTGAAACTTTTGAACTTTTCAAATGCTTCATGTTTTTCTCTCAAGAAAGAAACCCATATCATCCTAGATTAATCATCAATAAGAAACATAAAGTACCTTTCTCCTTGTAGACTTTTGATTCTAGAGGGACCACATAGATCAGTATGCACTAGCTCCAGTACTCCATTAGAATAGAAACTCTAGTCTACTTTCCCATCTGACATTTCTTGCATATGGTGTTAGTAGGCTTCACTAGCTTAGGAAGATCTCTAACTGCTTGAGTGGAGCTTACCTTGAAAATTTTATCAAAATTCTCATGACACAACCTCCTATGTCATAACCATCTTACATCAACTTGAGCAATTAAACAAATTTCACTAGCAGCACTCAAGTGAAAAAAGTTACTTCTTGTCTTAGTACCTTAAGCAGTTACATTTCTAGAACTTCCCAGTATCCTGTATTTTCCATCTTTGAACTGAAGATTGTATCCATTTTCGATCATTTTTCCAACACTCAATAGATTATGCTTCAATCCTTCTACATAAATAACATCATGAGTATTATATTTACCACCAAGAGAAATAGTGCCTCTGCCACAAATCACACCAACATTGTTGTCTCCAAATCTTACAACACCATCATCATATTTTTCCAATCTTACAAACTTGCTTTTGTCACTAGTCATATGATGTGAGCATCCGTTGTCAATCACCCACTCATTCTTTTCTTCAATTCTGGTTGCAAGAGCTTTCTCAATATTCTTATTACTAGCAGATTCAGTGGACACCAAATGATTTTCCTTGATAGAAATGAATACCCATCCATCTTCATTTCCATTTTCTTTATCAGATTCATCATCAGTAACACCTTCTTCAGCATAATAACATTTCTTTTGAAATCTAGGCTTGTTAAGTTTGAACCTAGGAACTCTTTTAGGACACCTTGATGCAAAATGACCTATCTTATTACAAGAGAAACATTTAATAGGAAAGTTTCCTTTATACTTACCTTGTCCTTTGGCTTCTCCTTTCATAATCAATGCTTCTAGATCTTCTAACTCTCTTTCTTCATCTTCAATCTTTTTCATCTCATCTTCATAATTGAATATCTTTTTGGAACTTTCTCCTGGATCATATCTCTATTGGTTTTTTCTGGATACAGTATCTTTAAATGCAGATTTTGTCTTAGGAGTAGATTCACCAAATTCACTCAACTCAAAGGCAACAAGCTTTCCAATCAGCATATCTCTTGTCACATTTGTTACTGTCTTGAGCTCTTCAATAGCATGAGATTTCATTTTGTAAGAAGTAGGTAATGATCTGAGTACTTTGGCCAAAATCTCTTCTTCATCCAAGGTTCCCCCGACACATCTAATACCCATCACTAGTTCATTTAATTTTTGCATGAAAGAAATAATATTTTCATCTTCGCTCATTTTCATGTTTTCCGACTTGTCTTTCAGACTTTGTATCTTAGCTAACAACTTTCACTTGTGCATATCCTTCATACAATGTTTCCATTTTCTTCCATATCTCATGTGCTATTCTCACAACCATTACATTTGTCATCTCTAAATTTTTCATAACACTCAATAATGCTTCTATAGCCCTGATATTAGTTTTAGCTTCTTTGATCTCATCAAGAGTAGAGGGACCATTCTGAGGAATAACATATTTGTTCCTTGTAATCTTCCAGAAGGGTTCACCAATGCACATTAAATGACACTTCATTCTAGCTTTCCATAGAGAGTAGTTTGTTTCATCGAATCTAGGACTGTCCTTCTTGTATGATGCCATCTCAGATCACCTCAAGCTACTAAAATTCTTCAGAGGAACGTTCTCTAATACCAATTGTTGGAAAAACAAGGATAGAGAACTGAGAGGGGGGGTGAATCAGTTGTCAAAGAATTTAAAACTTATTTAACCTTATCAACCATTAATCTCAGAACTGATAAATAATAGTGAAATCATGAATCAACAACACATCAAAAACACACATAACACCAAGATTTTTGCGTGGAAACCATGTTAGGGGAAAAATTATGGTGGAGCTTAATCCACAATTTATACCATGTTAAAAGTATAAGAGAAATGAATAAGGAATGGACATGCATTCAGGCACACAGCCTAAAGCTCATTTCTCAAAGAAGACACATTATCTTACATAAAATGTTTAGATTAAATCCATCTGAAGAGATTGAACTTCGAAAGTGGCTTCTTCAAAAGCCTGAAGATAGTTTTGATTAGGCACAAAAACACTTCTTCACACTTCATTCAAACTTCTTCATCCTCTACTCTACAATCAAATGATCTAATCTTTATTCGTACATACTCCACACATACACTCTCCTCAAATGAAGAAAAAAATCGCTCTTATATATCTGCTTCATTAAATAACATCAACAACTTTGTTGGCCAAAAATAAAAGAATAGATGTGTACAAACTATTAGACCAATTCATGAACAAATCTCAATGCGCACCAACCTAAGTTGGTCACAACATAATAAGGACCTAAAACAACATCCTCGAATGTGCCAAACATTCAAAATTTAATCCACGAGGATTCACAACATGCTACAACCACCATGTCGGCCAAGAACATGAAAATCCCAAACAGACAAAGGAAAAATATTTGATTACGAGCACACCCATCCAGGGATAGAGCACGATATAGAACCATCAACGAACATCGTAGGAGCATACACAACAACTCAAATTACCAGAATTTCATTCTCTTCTTCCAGAACCACCAACTATAGTAACAAAATAATTATAGGAACACAAAAACTTACGACTTGCTCCAATCTTGATGCATACCTCTGAAACTTCGGGAGGATAAACTAGATAGGCTCAAAAACAAACCCTTTAATGAGCAACTTTTGAATACTAGCATGCTGAAATTTTCACCTCACTGAACTTCACAGCTTCACAGACAGGCTCCAACATATTTATTATAATTTTATCAATATCCTCGACATATATAGTCTTCAAGATACCAATGCTAATAGTGTTGACATCAATGACAACCACAACATCAAACAAGCCACTACTAATTATAGGATCATGAATTGTCACCCTTGACATGTTCACAATGTGTTTTGCTTCCCCTTAAATTATTGGACTTAATTGAACACTTAATTTCCTTAATTATGCATTCCATGACTCATTTTTAACAATTACCAACAAATTACAAGCATAAAATAAATGCATTCATCTAATTTGAACAAATGCATTCATCTAATTTGTTACCCTCGACACCTTAATTTCTAGAAAATATGGTTGGGACACATACACCCTATGGTGAATAGGTCCCATTATGGTGAAAATTATTGGCATATGGCTTCTAGTGTTGTCATTGATGGCAACCTAAGTCATTTATCTGGTCCACAGTCTAGTATTGGTCCATATCGGTAGAAAAAATGAAGAGCTGACTATTACCGAAAGTAAGAGTGAAGAACAGGGTATCCAGTTACAGTCAAATATGTCGATCTATATACTTCACCGGATTATCGTTTTTAGTTGTGGATCTCAAAGAAAGGTATTTTCATGTTCGTACTATCTTATCCAAGAGTTATCTGGGTGCGCATTTACTAGTGTATGATCTAGGAGATCTGGTGTATTGATTTTCTAGTCATTAGTGCTAAAAAGATGACTTGGTGGATATAGTTGTTGCAGATGTTAAGGTATAATTGGTTAAATGTTTTTTTTCTTGAATGTTTTTACTTAGGTTCATACTATACTATGGTCAACTATGGATGGTTTGCATTAAGAATTAGTTGTGGATTTAGCCGACAGTTAAAAAATATTTTATCTTTTATAAAAGCCAACATATGAATGATCAAATATTTGGTTGCAGTTATATATAAGAGATCGGTTGTATCATTTTGGATATGGGAATGTGTGAGATGTGAATTATTATAGTGTGTGATGCAAATTTTAGAAGGATAGTGATGTGAATTAATTTGTGCATGGACTTTTGATGCGAAGAGCATAGCAGAGCAGAGTAGAACAAAGAGAAGTACATAATCAGACAAAAGGTTCAAAATATGATATATGAGCTTAGCCAAAGCTATAACCAGGCATGATTAGATGTTATTAATTCAGTTCAATCCTTCATATAGTCTTAATCTGAATATTTTGTAAGGAAGTGAGCCTTCCTATTTTGAGCAGTGAGTTCTAGGCAGTAAGCCTGAATGCAAGTGCATTCCTTTTTGTAAAACTTATGTTCGAGTACTCAAATTGTGGATTGACCTCCACCGTGGTTTTTCCCCTAACAGGGTTTCCATGTAAAAATCCTTGTGTTATGGTGTTATGGATGATTAATTTGTGTGTTTTCATCTTTCCTTTGGTTTAATGTTGAATTGGCTTAAATATCATATTAATAAAGTTCAAGTTTACAGAACACTAATTCACCCCCCTTCTTAGTGTTCCCTTGAGTCCAACAAAAATGTCCCCCTATTTGAGCTCCAAATTCAAATATGTCAGTATTGACACTTTATTATTTGTAATTCAAGTGTCCAAAGTTGACCATTGGGATTTAATTTGTGGGAAATTAGAATAATTTCATATAAATACCTAGTTACTGCATCATTTGAAATCATCTAGGAAATTATTAGAGGAATTATCATCAAGATCGTATTTTTTGTGATTTATTGCAACAATTTAATATCCAAGCATCATGTCAAATCATATGTGAGTTTATGCATGTTTATGCTATCATTTTTTGTGAAGGCTAACCCCTTTGTAGGTCTCTAAGCAATTCAATCAAATCAAGCAAGAAAGATCCAAACCTTGAATATATGTGTATGAATTTAGTCCTTCAAGGAAGCCATTGAAGGTTGGTGAGTTGCAAGACTTTATGGATTCATCATTCATTTTTATTATTTATCCATTTATTATTAACATTGACATTATGGAAGTGGAAATAGTAACATAGGGTTTGACTAAAGCAAGCCCCTAAATGACACAACCCTTCCTCTCTTTTTTAATGTGCGGGTTCTAGGTTTGGAGGAGATTGTAATCATTTTGAAGATTAATTATCCATTTTTTTTAATCAAAGCCCTACTTCTTGAAAACTCACAAAAACTCACTTACAAATATATCTTATAGTGATCCAAAAAAATTGCAAATAAAAACAAAAAATCTATGATTTGGCACTAGAGGACCGTGAAAAAAGATATGAAATATCTCTACAAGGACACATACAACCTATGGAGAATTAGTCCTCCATTTTCAACCTCAATTTTATACCATTGGTACAAAGTTTCTTGCTCTGGCCTTTTCAATTGTCTGAATTCATCTATGACTTTCAATGTTTTTTGAGGTTGCATCAGAATAGTAAATTATATCATTAGCCTAGTCAGGTAATTGCATTTCATCCCTAAATTCATCTTAGATTTAGTCAAGCACTGGTTGACTCGCCTTTTAGATTATAATTCAATCATATACCTTTTCCAAGTTCTTCAAACCCTCACTACCATCTATCATCCATTATCCCTATTTAATGAAATCATTAGGAAAAGGTGTAAAACCCTGAAAAGGGAGGTCTTCCTTAAAGGTTTCCATTTTCCAACATTTCATTTTGGTGAAATTGACATGTTAATAGTATATACCTTCTGAAATCTAAAGCAATTCACCCTATATCTAGGTTTAGCATTGCATTACCTTACATTTCTCATTTAGGCATTCATTTTTGAATCATAAAAGGCATAAAAATTCAAAAGGTTGCATATAATATTACATCATAAGTTGTAATATGATTAATTTCAATATTCTTAGGTCACATATACATTCAAATTGTATTCCCAAATTTGCATTAGGTCATTTAAATTTGAAATCAAATCTGAAATTTATATTTGCATTCATTTAGGAATCTTGCATATAGCTCAAAAAGTGAAAACAATTGCATTGCTTTGTTTCAAAAAGGCATCAACATCATAATTTTCAGATTTAGGCATATTAGAATTAGTAAATTGCTACATCTTATATCTATAAATTTTATTTACAATTGTCTTATATAGTTTGAAAATTTTACAAATTATTGTACACTTATGTTTTGAGTTACATGATCATAATTTTAAGAAAATTATGGAAAAATATTCATTGTCAGACCTATCTACTTGTAGACCTAAGATCCTTAAATAGTATAGTACACAATAAAATTTTGTATTTTGTAAAAATATATTTAGGACATAGTCACCCTAGAAAACTTTGTTGTTTCAAATTAAGCTCAAATTTACTGTGTAAATTCTCATCTCTAGTCTCTACCTAGATCTAGTATCAATTTTTTGGTATCAGTCCTATAACTATTTTTTTACTAAAAGCATTGCTAGATTGATCCATAAGACATAAAATAATGTTTTAATTGAAAAATTATTGTGTTGTCATATTTCATGTTCTATTGTCTGATCTTCTTAAGCATTTCAAATAAATTTTGATACAAGCATGTGAAAATGAGTTTATTTCTCCTCTTTTGTTATTTTTCATTGATCCCTATCCCACTCTCTCTCCTATATGTGAGGTTAGGTTGGTTCAAGAGAATGCAATCAATGAAAATAATGTTTTTTCTTCTCCATATATCTCTCCTCTTTGTGAAGAAGGTATCTTGGTGTTTGAAGATGCAATCATTGAACATCTTGAGAACTGTATTTGTTTCTCTCCTAATACCTCTCCTACTTGGGAAAATATTGTGGGAAAACATGATGATATCATTGATACATTTCTTTCAAAACATAGTAATATGGATTACATAGATGAAGATTCCAAGGTGTCATGAGATCCCCCTCAATAGAAAATCGCCAATAAGTAGTCAACTATGTTGAGGTTATGAATGTACAATTGGCTATTAGGTATCCTCTTGTTATTGGACCACCTAAAACTCCTTTAATTATTCAACCTCCTAAAAGTACTCTCTAATTATTGGACATCCTACATCACGTCTCATTATAGGACCTCCTAAAACTCATGACCATAACCTAGACTTTGCAAAACAACTCACTAGTAATTGTGTGTCGAAGAAACCAAGTTATCACACAGTTGCTCACACATATAGCACTAGAAATAACAAGCAACCAGAAAATGTCAGCATCCTTCCCATTACCTCAACCATACCTCCCACCTGCACCTAAAATTTTGTAGTGTAGTGCTAAATAATATGATCATGTTGAGAATTTTTGTAATTGATGCAAAGCAGAAATCAAAGCAATCCAAACAACAATCTAAGGTATTCAAATACCATTCAAGCCACTTTTTGCAAAATGTTGCTTGACAACATTGTGCAACTTTTACATTTTGTAACATCTTGGCATGAAAAATTCCAAAATGGATCCAAATGATCCCAAATGATCTTAAATTACCTTATTTACATTAATCCTACCAAAACAAGACAAAAACCCAAAGTTGGTCACATTTGCATGAGGGTTCCCTTGCACCATACTCCCCAGAGAGAAAAAATTGAGTTCCACCTCAAATAGGAATCTTCTTTCTTTTCTTCCAGTTCCTTCACATGCATGCATTGTTTCCTTTTTTCTAGATCTCAACCACATTTGTATCAACTAGTCCACTTGTTCTTTTTCATCCAACAAAATGCTTCCTGACCCAAGGCCAACTTAGTACAATGTAGCCATGTTATTTTGTTTGTTTTCTTGGTCTAGCTTGACCTTGAATTGCAATTATAAATTTACTTTTGTTGTCATCCACTTTGTCTTTTCCACTTGCATAGGAAACAAACATATTAAAGAAATCATATTATTCTTCTTCATACTTCACTTCTTCATCCACCTCATGTTGTTTTCCACACATTCTTTTCTCTTTAGGATTCTCCAAAATATTTGGCTTCACCTCAACCTTACGTAGCCATACATTTTCATTTTTGAATTTCTCATCCATTCTTCCATTCTCCTTGACATCAATATTCTCAACTCTTGATTCTTCTCTTAAGAACCATGCTATCTCCTTGTCCTCGATGAGTCTCTTCCCTCTTTGCAATATCCTTTCTTGAACAGTTTGGATAACTGAGAGGGGGGGTGAATCAGTTATTCTCAAACAATTTTATTTACTTTAATTAATCTAGAGAAAACTTAAATCAATCAAATATTAGTGAACATGTAAGAAAACAACAACACCATGCACGAAGAACACCAAAATTTATGTGGCAACCCAAGAAGGGAAAATCCATAAAGAATGCTAATTCTCAATTATAAAATACCAGTTAATATTATTTTTACAAGGGCTCACTGTCAGTTGGGCTCATTGCCTGACTATTATAGAAAAAGACACAAAAAGGCTCATTGCCTAAATAATGATGAAAGGGAATCCACCACTAAAAATAACTGTCACCAACAATGACACTAGATAGAATCTCACTGTATTCTACCTCCAGTCATACACTTTCACACACTTCACAATATTTGAATATTTAGATTTAGATTCATCACGCTTTCCTTCATCAAAGAAAAACATCTTATACTTATACCACTCCATGCTTCCATAATCTCCCAAGTCAGCCAAGCACAAATTGAAATAGGTCACCACAAAAACATTCTTGTAATGGTGGAATGAAACACGGAACACATAGAACCTCCTCGCTCAAATCAACATGATACATGATATCTGGAACCATAAAATGAGATATACATGTTACAATGAAAACCATGTGCCAAATCACATTAACCAACTACAAGATCGATCTGAACCCAAAATAATATATCTCATTATGTTACAAGAGGAATGGGACCAAAATGGATACAACCCAAGATAGATAGATCATTACAACAGGATATCCAGAACCATGCCAATCTAGATCACCAAAGCACCAAAATAGAACATCGATCAAACAACCAAGATATGTTGACATCAATGACAACAAGCAATCAACATCATCTCAACACATTCCAAAAATCTCCCCAATTTTCATTGATGGAAACATTCATCAATGATAAACCAAACAACTCAACAACATCAAGAAACCTCTTTTCTTCTCCCCCTTTGACATCAAGGACAAAGGGAAAATACTCCCCCCAAGAAACTTACTCCACTCCCCCTATGAGGAAGCCACCAAGAATTGATCCAGATAAGAGTGAGCATATAATACCCTATACCAATGCACACCCTGGTGCATGTTATTGTAGACTAGGAGGGGGCAGAACCCCTAACTTATGTTAGAAATAATCAAATGTATCTTTTCTCAATGATTTTTTGAAAATATCTTCAATCTTCTCTTTTGTAGGTACATATTCAAGTTTTACTTCATTGTCCAACACCTCTCTCAAGAAATGATATCGTATGGATATATTATTTGTTCTGGAGTGTTGTACTAGATTCTTGGAAATATTTATTGCACTGATATTGTCACACATGATTGAGATTGGTTCATCAAATGATATGCCAAAATCCTTTAGCATTTGTTTCATCTAGTGTATCTGAATGCAACATGAGGATGCTACAATTTATTTAGCTTCAGCAGTAGATAAAGATATAGAATCTTATTTCTTACTTGACCAAGAAACCAACTAAGAGCCAAGGAAAAAATATCCACCACTTGTACTCCACCTGTTATCAACACATCTGGCCCAATCAAGATCAGTATAGGCTGTTAAAGTGAAATACGAGTCTTTTGGATACCATAACCCCAAATATTTTGTACCCTTCAAATATCTAAAGATCCTTTTTACTACAACAATATGTGTTTCCTTTGGTTCTTGCTGAAATATTGTTGCTAAACAAACTACATACATAATGTTTGGTCTAGTGGTAGTCAAATATAACAATCCTCCAATCATTGATATATGCATGCTTGCATTAGCTTTAGGTGATTCATCTTCTTTTGTCAACTTGCATCCAGTAATAATAGGTGTACAAACCGGTTTAGAATTCTCCAACCCAAAATTATTCAATAGTTCTTTTTTATAATTGGACTGAGAAATGAAAATTCCTTTGTTGTTCTGATTTACTTGGAATCCAAGGAAGAAATTTAGCTCACCTATAATAGACATTTTGAATTCCTTCTACATCTCATTTTCAAGTTTTTTGCACATATCATCATTTCCTCCAAAAATTATATCATCAACGTAAACCACAAAAATCAACATCTGATTTGAGTGAATTTTGTAGTATAAATTACTATCAACAGACCCCTTTTGAAATCCTTATCCAATCAAGTGCTTGTCTAATCTACCATACAAGGCTCTAGGTGCCTGCTTCAATCCATATAAAGCTTTCTTCAAACCGAAAATGGCATCCGGGTCACTTTTGTGCTTGAATTCCTCTTATTGCTCAATGTAGACTTCTTTCTTCAATTCTCCATTCAAGAATACATCCATTTGATAAACTTTTAAATCCTTGAAAGCTGCAAAATCTAAGAAAATATAAATTGCTTCCATTCAGGAAACAAGGGCATATGTTTATTTAGAATTAATACCTTCAATCTGAGTGTAACCTTTGCAAACCAATCTTTCCTTGTTTCTCATTACCTTTCTATTTTCATCCAACTTGTTTTGAAACACCCACTTTTTTCCAATTACATTTTTTTATGCTAGTCTAGGCAAAAGTTCCCAAGTCTGATTTTTATCTAATTGATCAAGCTCTTATTTCATTTCCTTCACCCAATTCTAATCATTGCATGCTTCTTCCACATTCTTTGGTTTAGTTTCTAAGAGTAGGCACAGTAATACTTGCCCTTGAACTACTTTGCTTCTTGTAGTAATTCCCTTATTCTTGTCTCCAATAATATGTTTTTCAGCATGATTTTTCTGTACATACCTTGGAGTTTTAGTTGTAGTTGATGGGGCCTCCTTTGTCTCTTCTTCTTCTTCTTCTTTCTTATCCTTCTCTCCTTTGTCATCCGAGTTATTTGATTCATATTCAATATGTCTATCAAGAATTCTTTGAGCATCTTCATCTATTTTCACTCACTTTCAACCATCTTGTTTAGTCTCTTGTTGTAATACCAGTACACTTTACTTTTTGTAGAGTAACACAAGAATATGCCTTCATCATCTTTTCTATCAAACTTTCCAAGATTGTCCTCATCTTTCTGGATGTAGCACTTGCTTCCAAAAAATATTGAAGTACTTTACTGTGGGAGCCCTTCCATGCCATAACTCATATGATGTCTTTCCATACTTCCTCTAGAATAGTACTTAGTTAAGAGTGTATATTTTTGTGTGTATTGCTTCTCTCCAATAGACCTATGGTAAACCTACTTCCATGATCATTGTTCTAGCTGCTTCATGAACTGTCTAGTTCATTCTTTCCACTACACCATTTTGCTGAGGTGTTCTAGGGGTAAATAGTTGTCTCTTAATGTTATGCTTTTCATAGTATTTTTTTAACTCATAAAAATTAAACTTTCCTCCTCTATCAAATCTTAAACACTTGATTCTCCTATTAGTTTCATTCTCAACTCTTGCTTTGAAAATCTTGAATTTTTCCAACACCTCTAATTTTTCTCTCAAAAAAGCAACCCAGGTAAATCTAGAATGATCATCTATTAAACGCATGAAACACTTCTCACCTTGTAAGATTCTTCTTATGGTTGGACCACAAATGTCAATGTGTACAAGGTCCAACAGTCCAGTAGATGAATCTTCTTTTCTTCGAAACATTTATCTGCTCTTCTTTCCTTCTTGACATCCTTTGCAAATAGTATTGTTTGGTTTGGCCAGTCTTGGAAAATATTTTACTGCTCTTGATGAACTTATCCTTA
This sequence comes from Sequoiadendron giganteum, assembly GCA_007115665.2. NCBI lineage: Eukaryota > Viridiplantae > Streptophyta > Pinopsida > Cupressales > Cupressaceae > Sequoiadendron > Sequoiadendron giganteum. Next base: position 31,200,993 of record CM021104.1, read on the forward strand.
CCAAATTTTAAAAGTTAATGTGACACATCCTTCGATGCCAGAGCCAACTGTCATTGGACTGAGATACCAAGCATCTTTTTAGCTCCTTCCAACTGATACATATTTCCACTTGTTCTTTTTCTAGTTGTAATAACATTTATGAATTTCTTTTGGATCTCACAACCATCATCTTGAAACACCACATTGTAACCATTTTTGTACATATATCCAACACTCAGAAGATTATGATATAATCCCTTCACATAGTAAGAAAACTTAGTGTTATGTTTTCCATCAAAGGTAATAAAACCAATTCCAACAATCTGTCTTGTTTTATCATCTCCAAATCTAACATAACCTCCATCATATTTCTCAAGCTTTACAAACTTACTTTTGTCACTGGTCATATGATTCAAGCATCCACTATCAATCAACCATTCATCTCTATTTATTTTAACAAATAATGCAGTCTGAGTGTTATCATCAAATCTGAAACAAATATTAGAGATAGAAAATCTAGGTTTATCCTTTTCAACCAAAAATATACAATCCTCATGATCTAATTCATCATCTAAAATTCCAACATTCTCATTGACATATTAGGCCTTCTTATTGATCTTTTAAACTTTTGTGTTGTTCCTTTCTCCGGACACTTAGTTTCTAAATGACCAATCTTTCCACATCTAAAACATTTAAAAGGTAACATACCTTTGTACTTTTTAGTACCTTTCTTCAATTTCCTTGTGAAATTTGCTTCCAACTCTTCAAAACTTTCACTATTCAAATCATCTTTTGTTTTTGTGGCTTTGAAGGCAGTTTTAGTTTTCTCCTTTTCTTTTCCAAATTTCCTCATCTCAAATGTGGTCAAGGTACCAAATATCTCCGCTCTGGTGAATTTGTCCATATCATAAACGTCCTCTATAGTTGAGATCTTGTCACTATAGCTCTCCGATAGGGTCATTAAAATCTTCTCCATTACATCTTCATTTGTTAGAGTACCTCCTTGAATTTTGACTTCATTTACTACATTGTCAACCCTTTTAAAGTAGCTTGCTATATCCTCACCTTCTTCCACCCTCAACTTCTCATATCTACACTTAGTTGTCAACTTCTTTGATAATTTGAATCTATCATTTCCTTCATAGATTTATTTCAACATTTCTCAAGCTTCATAAGTGGTGCCCAATGAAATAAGTTTTGTTAGCTTAGTCTTAGATAAACCACTAAAGATTGCACACCTTTCCTTTTCATTCTCCTCATAGGCTAAAATCTCATTTGCAGTAGAACACCTTTTGTCAGCTCAACATATTTTTTCTCAACAACTTTCCAAGTCTTGTAGCCAAGAGAGATTAGGTAACCTCTCATCCACACTTTCTAAAAACTGTAGTCAGATCCATCAAACAAAAGAATTGTCAATTTATGTGCCATCATATCTACCACAAGCGGTTAAGCTCTTCTTTGAGGAACCAAAGCTCTAATACCAATTGTTGTATAGTCTGGATAACTAAGAGGAGAGTGAATCAGTTATTCTCAAATAATTTTCTTTACATTAATTAATCTAGAGAAAACTTAAATCAATCATACATTAATGAACATGTAAGCACACAACAACACCATGCATGAAGAACACCAGAATTTATGTGGAAACCCAAGAAGGGAAAAACCATGGAGAATGCCTATTCTCAATTATAAAACATCGGTTAAGGTGATTTTTACAAGGACTCACTGCGGGGTGGCTCACTACTTGTTGGGATCACTTCCTGGCTATTATAGCCAAAGATACAAAAAGGATCACTGCCAAAAGAGAAAGGCTCACTACCTACAGAAAATGGCTCACTTCCTGAAGAATGATGAAAGGGAATCCACCACTGAAAATAATTATCACCAAATGACACCAAATAGAATCTCACTATCCTCTGCCTCCAGTCATGCACTTTCACACACTTCACAATGTCTAGATATTCACATATGGATTCATCACACTTGCCTTGATCAAATAAAAACATCTTATACTTATACCATTCCATGCTTCCATAATCTCCCAAGTCGGCCAAACACAATTTCATAATTTCTAAGTCATCCAAGAAAAAATTAAAAGAGGTCACCACAAAATATTTCCATGATGGAGAGGAATGAAATGTGGACCACACAAAACCTCCTCGCTCAAATCAAAATGCTACATGATATCTAGAACCACAAAATGAGATATACACGTTACAATGCAAACCATGTGTCGAAGCACGTTAACCAACTACCAAATCGGTCTGGACCCAAAATAATGTATCTCATTATGTCAAAAGATGAATGGTACTAAAAAAAATACAACCCCAGATAGATCATTATAGCACAACATCCAGAACCAGGCCAATCTGGATCACCAGAGCACCAAAACAAAACATCGATCACACAACCAAGATATGTTGACATCAATGACAACCATTAATGAAATTAAGAAACCAACATCATCTCAACACATTCCAACATCCTTGAGTACTCTATAGCTTCTTTTGTTGTCTCTTCTACTTATTCCTGAACATCACCCACTTCAACATCAACTTCACTATTAATTTCATTAGTTTGAGCAAATTCAAAAGAAATTTTTTCCATGTATTGTTCAGCTAGTTTTTCAAACAAAATGTTTTTAAAACTTATTACCTCATCCATTACCTATTTGTCTCTACATTATACTTTCGTACATCTATCTTCTCACCTAACAACAAGCTTTCAATTCCTATGAAATCACCCTTCAAGGCTACTAATGCATAATTCATCCCATCTTTGTCCAACTCATATGTGTTTTTTTTCTTGTTATACTATAATGCCCTGCCATAATTCTACAACCTTCCAAACACAATGTGACATACATCCAAATGCATAATATCACAAACTATTTCATCCTTATAATTTCCTATATGAAACTCAACTTTGCATTTCTCACGTATGATTACCCGATTACCTGTTTGAAGCCAACTCACTGAATAGAGTGTGGGGTGTGGTATAATTTCCAAACCCAATGTATCCACCATGTATTCAGAAAAAATATTATCCATGCAGATAACTAAAATAAAAAATTGACAACATTTACCTTTGGACTTCCAGGTAGTTTGAAATAATCATTGCTTTTCCAACTTGCTTTCTTTCTTGGCTTCCATTTCTTCCTCTCGTAGCCTCTCTACCACTTTAAGAAATGTATTTAATAATGATGATGTCCTTTTCCCATCTTTCTTCTTATTTAAGAACCATCCTTAAACATCAAATCTCACTAAACCACATTATCCAAAGGAATAAATAATTTTCCAAAGATCTTCTAGCTATAATACCAAAATGATGGAGAGAACAACAATCTACATTCAAGCCACTCTTTGTAAAAGTTGCTTGACAAATTTTGTGCAAATTTTACATTTTGTAACATCTTGGTATGAAACTTTCCAAAATGGATCCAAAATGATCCCAAATGGTCTTAAATGTTCTTAAATGACCTTATTTACATCAATGCTAGCAAAAAAAGACAAAAATATAAATTTGGTCACATTTACATGAGGGTGCCCCCACACCAATAATACCCCAGCCAAGATTTCTTTATGGTATTTGATTCAAACATCACCTGTTTATCATGGAATGCTTCAGAATGCTTTGTAGAAATTTATTTTCCATCCTAGTGTGCAACCAAATGATGTGGTTTCTTTTCTTGAGAGTATGAATTTAGCTAATTTGGATATCGTCTTTCATCAAAATGAATTACCCCCTTTGGAAATGCAAAAATAAAATATTTCCTTGATGATAATTGTTACCATAAAAAAGAATGGGATTAGGCATACCCTTATTGACAATGGTTTAGGGCTTAATTTTTGTAGTGTTCACCTTTTGGATAAAATTGGAGTGGATAAGAATTTGATTCAACCGGTTGATTTGTCTATCCATGGTTTTGACAATGTGGGAAGACAACTACTTGGTGTAATTACATTACCTGTTAATTTTGTCTAGTTGTGTTAAAAAATCCCATCCATGTCATGCCCCATGATCTTTCATTTAATATTCTCTTGGGTAGACCACGAGTTCATGAAATGAAAGGAGTGCCTTCAATGCTCCATCTGTTAAAATGCACAAGACAACTGAGAGGGGGGTTGAACAAGTTGTCACCAATCACATTCATAAAAATCAAACAATTATTAACTCCACATCCACTTTAATCTGTTATTAAGTATGAGCATGAATTTTAAACAACATAAAGCAATATCAACAAAAGAAACACCATATTTATGTGGAAAACCCTTTAAGGGAAAAACCACGGTGAGGATTAACTCACAATATAATAGTAATTGCAAAATCAGATACATAGGCTCACTGCCAAAGGGATCACTACCCAAGATAGGAATCACTGTCTGGATTCAAGGCTCACTACCTATAGATAGGACTCACTTTCCTAAAGGGAGGCTCACTACTTATAGATAAGATAGATAACAGAAAATCCACCACAACAACTTCCACACATTCGCAACCTTAATCAAGGAATTGCAGACACCATTAGCTCACTGCTTTCAGGATTCAAATGCATTAAATAACTTTTGCCTTAATTTCCTTTTGCATAATATTTTTCACTTGCTTCACTTCACACACTTTTCACTTCCAATTTGTAACATCTTGACTTGTATTTATACCATCTGCAATCTTAGAAACTTTCTCCAAGGTCGTCTACACATTCTTCATTTTGTAAATTCAAATTAGGTCAATGACTCAACATTCCCATTATGGATAAGAATGAGAGTGGAACAAATACATACTTAACCAAGACCCAAAACAACATCTTGGATCAATCACATGCTTCCTTAATTGATACTTATCCTTCATGTAACGTGTAGACACCAGGCCAGCCAAACCTAATGAAAACACCAATAAACATTGAAGTACACACATTCACAACAAGATGAAAATGTGTGGACCACATAACACGCTTCACCATACAATGGAAAACCTATTAGAATATTTCAAATTCATCTGCAACAACTTCCATACAAAGAACACTTTCCATCAGTCCAATTGGACCATACAGACACACATAGTAGCTCTGGAACTAGTCTTCCAGAGCACCAAGCCATGAACACTTTTTCCAAGACATAGATAACACCATTATAAGACTTCTTCTAGATCCATAAGATCTGAGACAAACCATCAGAGGCCTACAAAGTAGAGACATTTCTCACAGTCCATAGATAAACAACTCTGCGAGACCAATTCACAAACTAGTGAGCATAAATTTCACTCTTCATCAACCCAGAAGCTATAAATCAGGATATATCACCCAAGGATTCCCATAAACAACACTATAGATATGAAAAATCATAGGATCAATACAAAATAAATTCAAAGCACATCACCGGAGCACATTCAGAGCACACCCACAATTTTGTCTTCATTGTTTATTAATTTTCTCAAAAGCACTTGGTAACTCATCATAATAGCACACTTACAACACCATAAATATGGTTCCATGTACTCACAACATCTCTATATTATCTCAACCATACATGTACTGACTGTAATCAATTGATTCATTTTACTGCAACAACATGTACTATGTTGACATCAATAACAACATTAATGACAACATCACCATACTCATTCATACTTGCAACAATCTCCCCCTTTGGCATTGATGGAAACAAATGATGTGAAAAACTATCAAAGAAAACATACACACTCCCCTTCTTCTTCTTCTTTTTTCAGATTAGACAGCCTAAATAATGTTTTTGCACTCTCTTCTCCATGCAAGATTCTCTCTTCCTTTCAAATTTTTGAGATATAGATAGGCTTTTTCACATGATTCTCTCTTCCCCTTTGACATCAATGGAAAATATTTTTTTTACATGATTCTTCAGCCATAAATTTCTAATCACTCCCCCTTAGGAGTGCACCCATGATAAAACATACATCATACAACAACAATGATACTCTCTACTCCCCATGAGGAGTAGACCCCCTAATCATTAGTCCAAATAGATGATGAGTCTATAAATCCATTGGACTGATGCACCTCTATGTGCACATAGTTCAAATAAGGAGGGGTAGTAACCCCCAACTTCTCCCTGAGATACTCAAAAGTATTCTTAAGAAGAGCCTTAGTAAATATATTTACAATCTGATCCTTTGTAGGCATATATTCAAGCCTTACTTCATTCTCCAACATCTTCTCCCTTAAGAAATGATATATGATAGATATATTCTTTGTCCTTGAATGAATTTTTGGGTTCTTTGACATATTTAGTGCACTTGTATTATCACAGGATATGGGATAGTCTCATCACACATCATACATCACATATCACACCTATATCCTCTAATTTATTTTTTTCTTCATCCAAAGTACCTATGTACAACAAGATGTTGTTGCAACATACTCAGCCTCTGTAGTGGATAAATAAATTGAATCTTGTTTCTTGCTTAGTCATGAAATAGATCTTCCTCCAAGAAATAATGCACCACCACTTGTATTTCGGTCATCCACACAACCAACTCGATCTACATCAATGTAAGAACTCAAGGTGAAATCAGTATCCTTATGATACCACAAGCCATAATTTGGAGTGCCTTTTAGATATCTGAATATCCTCTTCATAGCTATTACATGTGTTTCTTTAGGTTTTTCTTGAAATATAGCAACCAAACATACTGCATGCATGATATCTAGTCTAGTAACAATAAGATATAACATTCCACCAATCATAGATTTGTACATGTTCTGATCAACTTTAGGATAATAATCATCCTTAGTTTGTATCCAGTCACCATATGGGTACATACTCGTTTGGAATCATCCATTCCAAACTTCTTTAGAAATTCTCTAACATACTTATATTGTGAGATGAATATGCCCTTATTAGTTTGATTCACTTGAATTCCAAGAAAGAAGTTCAACTCACCAATCATAGACATCTCAAAATCCTTTTGCATCTCCTCTTTAAATTTCCTGCACATACCCTCATTTCCTCCAAAGATAATATCATCAACATGCACAAACACGATCAAAATTTTATTTCCTTCAACTTTTAAATAGATATTAATGTTTGTGGAGCCTTTTTTGAACCTTTGATGTGTCAAATATTTGTCCAACCTTACATACCATGCTTTGTGAGCCTGTTTAAGTCCATATAGTGCCTTTTTCAACTTACAGACCATGTTCGGTTTATCTAATAACTCAAATCCCTCTATTTGTTCCATGTACACCTCTTCTTCCAATTATCCATTCAAGAATGTAGACTTACCATCCATCTAGTATACCTTGAAATCTTTGTGAGTAGAAAATGCCAAAAACATCCAGATGGCCTTCATTCTTGCCACTGAATCAAATATCTCCTTAAAGTCTATTCCTTCAACCTGTGAATAAAATTTTCATACAATCCTTTCTTTGTTTCTTACTACTTCACCATCTTCATTCAGCTTATTCCTAAATACCCATTTTGTACCAATTACATTCTTGTTTAGAGGTCTACGAACCAATTCCCATGTCTGATTTTTCTCTATTTGTTGCAACTCTTCTTTCATTTCTCTGACCCAATTCTCATCTTTGCATGCTTCACATATTGTTTTAGGTTCTATCTTAGAAAGTAGACACAAATTTACCTTAGCTTATATCACTTTACTTCTTATTGTTACACCTTTGCCTTTGTCTCCAATTATTTGTTCTTTCAGATGATTTTTCTGTACATACTTAGGAGTTTTAGGAGTAGGTTCTAGAGCTTCTTCTTCTTCAATCTATTCTTTTTCTTCCTCATTTTATTCTTGTACTTTTCCACAAATAGGTTCATCTAGTTCAACTTCACTTATTTCAACTGGTTTGTACATATCTTCATCAACCTTTACATTCACACTTTCAACTATCTTCCTCAGTCTTTTATTGTAGCATCTATAAGATTTTCTATTAGTTGAATATCAAAGGAAAATAATTTCATTACATCTTACATCAAAATTTCCAAGGTTTTCATCATCTCTTTTAATACAACATATGCTTCCAAACACTTTGAAGTACTTAACAGTAGGAATCTTATCAGTCCACATTTCATAAGGAGTCTTTGTGTTGTTACCTTTTATCTGAACTTTGTTAAGAATATAAACAACAGTGTGGATTTCTTCTCTCTAGTATACATTAGGTACATTTTCCTCTTTCATCATAGTCCTTGCATCCTCTTGAACAGACTGGTTCTTCCTCTCTACAACTCCATTTTTCTAAGGAGTTATAGGAGCAGAAAAATGTCTCTTTATACCATGCTCTTCACAAAATGCATTAAACTCACTGGAGGTGAATTCCCCACCTCTGTCAGACCTTAAACATTTGATTCTTAGGTTTAATTCATTATCTACCCTTGCCTTGAACACTTTGAATCTATCTAGAGCTTGAGCTTTCTCCCTAAGAAAAGTAACCCATGTCATTCTAGAATAATCATCAATTATAAGCATAAAATACCTATCATAATTAAGACCTCCTATTCTTGTGGGACCACAAAGGTCTATATGAATCAATTCTAGCATTCTAGTAGTTGATTGTTCTTTTCCTTTAAAGTTTCATCTTGTTTATTTTCCCAATTAACAACTTTTACAAACAATATTGGTGGGCTTTGTAATTTTAGGCAGATCCTTGAAAACTTCTCTTGAACTGATCTTGATTAGATTGTCAAATTTTACATGTCCCATCCTCCGGTGCCATAGCCAATTTTCATTAACTTGAGACACAAAATATTAACCATCAACACTCTTAAGCTAATAAATGTTTCCATATGTTCTTCTTCCTGCAGCTACAACAATTTCGGACCCTTTTCTGATCTCACAGGTATTATCCTAGAACACAAGTTTAAATCCTTTTCTACACATTTTTCCAACACTCAAAAGATTATGCCTTAAGCCCTTAACATAATAGACATCATCAGTATTTTGTTTTCCATCAAAATCAATTGTCCCTTTTCCAACAATCTTTGTACCAGAATCATCTCCAAACATGACTAATCCTCCATCATACTTTTCAAGTTTAGTGAACTTACTTTTGTCTTAGGTCATATGATTTGAACAACCATTATAAAATACCCAATAATCTTCATCTTGTCTAGCATGAAAGGTAGTAACCAGAGTACCTTCCATCTCATCCTTTGTGTTCTCTAGACCACATTCCCTTGCACATATTCCATGATTAGTAGACATAAATTTATTCTACAAGGCTAGAAATAAGCATTCATCTCTATCATCCTCAAAATCATATTCATCATTAGAAATTCTAGCATCTTCTCTAACATAATACAATTTCTTGAACTTTTGGTCCTTTATGTCTTTATTATCTCTATTCCTTTTGCGTATGGCTCTATTTGGTCATCTTGAAGCATAGTGACCAATATTTCCACAACTAAAAAATTTAAAGGGTAACATACCTTTGTACTTACTAGTACCTTTCTTCAACTTCCTTATAAAATTTGCTTTCAACTCCTCTGAAATTTCACTATTCAGATCATCTTTAGTCTTGGTGGCTTTGAAGGTTGTTTCTATTTTCTCCTTTTCTTTTCTAAACTTCCTCATTTCAAACGTGGTCAAGGTGCCAAATAGTTTCTCTTTAGTTAATTTCTTTGGATCATACACTTCCTCAATATCTGAGACGTTGTCACTATAACTCTCCAGTAGGGTCATCAAAATATTCTCTATTACATCTTCATATGTCAAAGTACCACCTTGATTTTTGACTTCATTTTTTGTAATATCAACCCTCTGAAAATAGCTTGCAACTTCTTCACCTTCTTCCATTTTTAAGTTCTCATAAATGTGCTTTGTTGTCAATTTCTTTCATAGTTTGACTCTATCATTTCCTTCATAGATATATTTTAACTTTTCCCATACTTCATAAGTATTGCCTAATGAACTAACTTTTGTCCACCATGTCTTAGATAAAGCACTATAGATTGCATACCTTGCTTTTTCATTTTCCTCATAGGAAGAAATCTCATCTACAAAAGAAGAACCACTTGTTGGCTCAACATATTTTTTCTCAACAACTTTCCAAGTATTGAATCCAAGAGAGATTAGGAAACCTCTCATCTACACTTTCTAGTCACTATAGTCAGCTCCATCGAACACAAGAATTGACAATTTGTGCACCATTAGATCTACCTCAAGCAGTTAAGCTCTTCTCTGAGGAACCAATGCTCTGATACCAATTGTTGAAATGCACAAGACAACTGAGAGGGGGGTGAATCAGTTGTCACCAATCACATTCACAAAACTTAAATAATTATTAACCCACATCCACTTTAATCTGTTATTAAGTATGAGCATGAAGTGTAAATAACAAAAAGAAATATCAACACAAGAAACACCAGATTGACATGGAAAACCTATAAGGGAAAAACCATGGTGAGTATTAACTCACAATATAATAGTAATTGCAAGACCGATTACAAAGGCTCACTGCCAAAGGGCTCACTACCCAAGATAGGACTCATTGCTCGAATACAAGACTCACTACATACAAATAGAACTTTTTATCTAGAAGGCATACTCACTGCCTAAAAATAATATAGATAACATTAAATATAGCACAATAGCTTCCACACATTCGTAACCTTAATCAAGGAATTGCAGACACCATTAGCTCACTTCTTTTAGGAGTCAAACACATTAAATAATGGTTGGCTTAGTTCCCTTTCACACACTCTTTCACACCTGCTTTTCTTCACAAAATTTTCGCTTCCAATTCTTAACTTCTTGACTTGTATTTATACCATCTTCAATTTGAGAAACTTTCTCCAAGGTCAGCTACACATTCTTCATTTTGCAAATTCAAATTAGGTCAGTGATTCTTGCGGTAGATAAGAATGAGAGTGGACCAAATACCTACATAATTAGAACCCAAAAAAATATCTTGGATCAATTAGATAAGAATGAGAGTGGACCAAATACCTACATAATTACGACCCAAAACAATATCTTGGATCAATCACACACTTCCTTAATTGATACTTATCCTTTTTGTAACGTGTAGACACTAGGTCGGGCAAACCTAATGAAAACACCAATGAACATTGAAGTAAGTGCATTCACAACAAGATGAAAATGTGTGGACCACATAGCATGCTTCACCATACACTGGAACACCTCTTAGAAGCCTTCAAATTCATCTACAGAAACTGCAACAAATTCCATACAAAGAACACTTTCCATTAGTTTAACATGACCATACAGACACACATAGTAGCTCTGGAACTAGTCTTCTGGAGCACCAAGCCATGAACAATTTTACCAGGACACAGATACCACCATTACAAGACTTATTCCAGATCCACAAGATCTAAGACAAACCATTAGATTATTTCAGAGCAGAGACATTTCACCAAGTCCATAGATAAACAACTCTTCCAGACTAGTTCACAAACTGGTGAACACAACTTTCACTCTTCATCAACCCAGAAGCTATAACTCGAGATATATCACCCAAGGATTCCTATAAACAACAATAAAGATCCACACAAGCATAGGATCAACACAAAATAAATTTTGAGCACATTATTAGAGAACATTTAGAGCACACCCACAATTTTATCTTCATTTTTTATTAATTTTCTTAGAAGCACTTGGTAACTCATCATAACAACACACCTAAAACACCATAAAGATGGCTCCATGTACTCACAACATCTCTACATTATCTCAACCATACATGTGCCCCATGTAATTACTTGATTCCTTTCACTACAACAACATGTATTGTGTTGACATCAATGACAACACCATCATACTCATTCATACTTACAACATCATCATTTAATAAAATACACATAAAACAACAAGGTTTACATGATAAAATATGATCCTAAATTTTAAAATTGTTTACAAATTGAAATAAGAATAGAGAGTCCTTTTAGAATATTGATACCAACTTCAAAAGTGGAACCTTTAAAAATCGAAGAAAAGGATGAGTTCCCTTTCATATGTAACAAATCTATTAGATGATGATTGGGGATCAATAAATTTCACACCTAAATTTATGAGGGAATACAAGATCACACCATAAAAATCATAAAAAAATAAAATGAAGCCGTAATGATATCAACACAATCTATCACTTAATTATAAAATATTATCCCACAAAAAATAAAATTAATTGATGTTCCTTGCCATGTGGTAGTTGTAGTATCATAACATACTCACTACCATACGTGGTGGTATAAACTAGGCTTTATGTGAGCACATTTCATCTTGCAAGGAGTAGAATTATCATCATTTGTCATGGCTCAAATTTCTCCCTATACTTGAGGGGCAAGGGGATAGATAGCTTTGTGTTAGGTGCATTCCTTCTAGCAAGGGATCCCTTTCTATCTCCTTAAAATATGTGTAGCAAGTACACTAACACTTTAAGTGGGGGAATATAGTCTTTGTTTATTGCTTGCATAAGAAATGGTCTCTTTTTAGTGATGATAATATACATCTCCTAGAAAGTGTGGCCTTCTCAATCTATGTTAGCATCTTATTTGTGGTGATATTGGGATTGATATCCCCTAAGTGTGTGACTTCTCTTGGCATATGATGTTCCCTTTGGTGGTAATTGTATGGCTAGTTTTCCATGAGGTGTGAGTCTTTTATTCCACAACTTGTCATCTCTTAGTGGTGATTTCATCTATGACATTCCCTAAGGTGTGACCCTTAATGCATTGAGCAATGCCCCTTTGTTTTTTTCGCATCTATTGAGGTGGTGTTGTTTATAACACCCCTTGAGGTTTTGGCCTGTATTGTCAGAAAATGTACCCCTTTACATTTTCACACTATGTTTGGGTCCCTTAATAAATTGGAATTAATTAAGCCTCTAATTGGCCCAATTAGGCATTTAAAAGCTTAATTAATCCCATTTTTTGACACGGAAACATGTATTATACAATTGAAAACATTAATTAAATTGCCTTGAAATTGGCTTGTCCTAGGTTTGGGGCCTAGGACCCATTTTCCCAAGGCTGAATGGTCTCCCTTAATTTTAGGACCCCAATTTTTAATATGTTTTTGGTAGTAATTTAATGATTCAAATTCAGTTTACAATTGTCAACTTTTGATGTTTAGTTTTTGGGAAATTAGAAAATTACCTATAAATACAAGGTCTTTTTATCAATTCAAATCCTAGAATTTTCATGAGAGAGAAAAAAGTATAGAAAATATTATTTTCAAAGGTGTTCAATACAATATTTCTGAATAATTTGTTGAAGCATTCAAGACCCCCAACATCATGCCAAAGTTATCTTCATTCATGCATTTTTTAGGAGCTAACATTATAATGTAGGTTTCAAGCATTCAAGTCAAGATTCAAACTATCAAATCAAGCATCTAATTAATCCATTCATGCAATATCAAGACCTTGGAAGATTTTAGTCCTCTAAGGATTTATATTCAAGGGTTTGGTGAGTTGCAACATAGCAAGTGTTCATTCATCATTCCTTCCATTCATGTTTCATTTCATTTCAAGGTTTAATTACCAAAACGGGGTTTGACCAAGGCAAACCCCCATTCACCAAAAATAAATAATTTTTGCTTCTCTCTTTGTGTTGCAGATTTATAAGTGAAGAAGGATTGAAGATTGATCAAAAGTGCAATTATACAAAGTTGTCATCAAAATTTTCAAGCCACGAAAACTCACCTATAGAATTTATTTCTAAATTTTTAAGTGTGAAATCTGAAGGGATCAAAGTGAAAATCTAGGAGCAGAGGATTGTCAAAATAGATTTTCGATCCTTGTAACAAGACCCATTCGCCCTAGGGTGAAACTGTCCCAGGAGGACACTCGACAACTACTTTTGGTGACAAGTCCATAAATTCATACTCATCTCAGATCTGCTAGAACTTTGTTGATTTTGATAGATTAAGGTTTTAAATTGATGATTCATGTTTTGTATTGCATAATTCCATTCATTTGGTATTTTTCATTTATCTCCGAAAAAGTGCATTTCAAGTTGATTTACCCCATCCTCAATCATAAGGGAAACAATAAGATATCCATTAAGATTGACTCACCTAAGGGTTGAAATTCAATCTTTCCCTAGGGAATCTCTTTTTCCTAATGAAATTAGGGAAATAGGCACATTAACCCCATTCAAAAACTACCACACCTATTCCCCTTCATTTCATGGCCTTATTCTATTGATTCCTAAAATTGCTAGTTAAACAGCCTTATGGGAAACTTAGTTAATGGGGAGACCAATTGCACTAAACTCAATAACCTCCAGGATTTTTTAAAGAAGCTGGCTCTTCCTGTAATTGGGGGTTTGGAAAGGGAAAAGGAAGAAAATATAAAATAAAAACTAATCTAAGGCGATGTGCCAAGATTTAAATGTGTAGGCACAAGAAACCTTCCTTTCGGATACGGTTTGAGGGTCGTTATGTAATCTGCTATGTCCAAGAATAACAAAAACATAGATGAAAACCTTAAGAAATTAATCAAATGACATAGTATAACTTCAATATACATGTACTGATCAAGAACAGTCTGAGACATGATCCAAATAGTAAATTTCTATTGAAATCATAAAATTTATAGATAAAATACTTAATACAACAAACATCATAGTATCATGTCTTATATCGACTAAGAAATAGATAAGTCGAATAATGGGCACAATCTATAAATATCAATACAATAATTAGAAAACACTACAAAGGCTTTAGAGATTTTTATCTCTTTTTTGAAAATTTTGGAACCCTTTCTCAAAGAGGAAGAGCAATTTATATAGATCTCCCACCGTCATCGAGCTAGTAACTAAAAATATTCCAAGATATGAGTAATAATATCCATTGAAATGATTTCCCAAGGCCATTACAATAGAAAGATTCGGTTCATCACACGCAGTCGCCTTCAAACAAGATTCTCCTCCTAGCAAATGATGGTTTTGGTCCCAAGGAAGAAGCAACGAGCCTCTCTAAGTGACACATGTCACTCACCCATATAGCTGGTTAGGACATGTGGTGAAGAGATAAAGCTTCTCCCTCGCTACTTCCAATCCTATGATTGAAATCTTTGTGGAGTCGACACGTGGATATGTCTGCGTTTGAACATTGGTTGTGGGGACTGCCAAAAAAACTACTTGCAGAATGATGTGATGTGGCACACTAACAGAGCTCAGAGGAGAAACAAAGGAGAGAGAGCCTCTGATGTGCATGATTCTAACACATGGAAAAGAGATGGAGCCTAAAAGAGAAGAAATGGAATAATTCCCTTCAATGAGCATGTGATGGACACGTGGAACAAAATGCTTAAAGATGATGAAAGAAGGGAGTCAATGATACTCAAACATACAAGGAACAGGCTAGGGGTTATGTAAAATATTCAATAATTAACTCGAAGGAAGCTTCAATAATTTTTCAATCCACAACTTTTGGTGACTACCAGGGGCATTTCGCCTACAAAATGGGAACCCAAAAATTTTGGTTCATAGACCAAAGCATTATCCATTGGGGCAAAAAAGTTAGAGCTTCAAGAGTTTGGTCTAGAGAGGTAGCCATTCAGCCTCAAAATCCATTGATGTGGCATCACAATTCTCTTGTTCTTTGTGTAGATTGATAAATTCCTTGAAGGGCAGATCCCACAAGACACCTATCCTGGACTCGAGTTGAAAAAGGAGACGCACGATTTGATAAGTGGCACCTTCTATGTTTGTCATTGTCAGAGGTTGATAGAAGCTTTGAAAGGAAGATATATCATTTTGCTTCTCCTCAATCCTTCTTGCAATGTGTTATGTTGTGGTAACTGAGTCATCAGAGAGAAAGGGTGAGGACAGGCCCATTTGAGTCAACTGGTATAATTGTATCCACATGTTTTCCATAGTTTGATTTAGTATTGCCAGGAAATTGTTAGCCTGGGTTATGGTTGCATGACAACAGATGAATTCCCTCACTTTCTTGGTAGTTTTCTTTCAATCTTCAATCCTCATACACACTAAGTCTGTGTCTGCCACCATGTACAACTTGTCAAGTAATCTCTCTACCTCGGGCACTCTTTCTGCAATAAATTGGGGAACCTGTTCCATCATTTTTTGTACCTCTTGTCTTAAAGCTATGGTGTCATCCATGAATTGGAGTGCAGGTTGAAGGGTCAAACAAGACACCTTGACTTTCTCCCAGTAGGATATATATAGTTGTTAGGCCACCAAGAGGAGATCGTGTGAGGAGCAAGTAGTTGAGGAGGCTCTTTTAAAATACCAGTTTCTCCTCCTTCGACCCAAAAACTTGAGTCAACTCCTCAATCCTTTTTCTTGCTGTGGAGAGCTATTCTTGCAGAATTTTCAACTTGGCATCATTTCTTTGTAACGACTCTTCGACTTTTCTTCAAGTTGTGTATTCTTTCTCTATAAAGAGCTTTAGCTCCTGGAGTTTATTTTTAAACTAAGCTTGCTTTCCCTAGAGCTCTTCATCTTTCTATTATATTTCTTGCTCCATCTAAATCAACCAGAATTGGAGCTCATGGTTCTTCTATTGCAGTTCAGTAACCAGGTTGGGATCCGTGGATTGCAACTTTGCAATCTCCTCCTAAAGTTTGTCATTTTCTACCAGTGCCTATTGATATAGGCATGCAAATTTGGCCTCCCTCACCTTCTCCTTTTTCTGTAGGACTTCCATTCTTTCCTTGATTTTCGTGAGCTCTTCCTCCCACTTCTTTAGTTGGTGACTATGCTTCAAAAGTTATTAGTAACTACCTGTTGAGTTTCCTCCATCAGCTCAACCTTGTCTTACGGTCGGGCTATGTGCAGATCAATCTCCACATCATGGATGGTATAATCCTTGGATTGCATTTCCCACTATGGTTTGATGGTATTCATAGTCATATTTGTAAGTTGTAATGACCCCTATACTTCCTTAAATAAGGTTTGCACGCGTTGCTCGGCTAGCCTTGTTAAATATTTCTCTTTTCTTTTATGGGCTCTGACATCACGTGTTTCCTTTGTCCAATTGCCTTGATGAATGAATTGTGTTGGCCACCTAATCAATTCGCCAATGAAGGGTGAACACAGAGGAAGAGCGAAAGGGAAGTAAATCATTTTGGCCTCAGAGGATGTTTTCTTTGGTAGAGAGATTGTTAATGGGCAGAGATGGGGAATTCTATGCCAGGGTCCAACTTGAGAAGTGGTGGAAAAATTTGAGACGCAGAGGATTCTAGCTGCTAGTCAGTTTGAATCAGAACCGACAGAGTGGGATAAAAAGGACTCACAACAGTGGGTTGAGATTGGGCTGCGATAAATGCTGGAATATACTACGTGGAAGTAAAAGGATTTTGTCCTACTTGGGAGAATTGGGAGAAACATCCCATGGAGATAGAAGTAACAAAAGAAAGTTTCAAAACTCAAGGTGCTAGGAGATGTGGAGGTTGCAAGGGAGGAAAAATACTATGACGTGAGAAGAGAAGGGGAGAAAGATACTTGAGTTGCCATGAAGATCGTTCCTTGGCTCATTGCTAGTAATTGTGACCTTTCCCTAGGAGCTTCATCCATGTGTGGTCACTTTGTGGGTGGAGAATCATCCACCCTTATGATCTCCTAAGTCTATTAAACTATCATGGGTTTCCTCACAGCCAGTGTATGTTGTAGCGAAGTCTCCAAATGAGAGGTAGTCAGTGTTGCACTCTATAGGGCTTTGTCGGGTTGTTCCACTACTTTTCCAATTCTCAGCATTGAGTCTTCCTTTGCCTCCTTTATCTTGCTTGTTGCAATGTCCTCCTCTAGATATTCTTTCTTGTCTCCATTTGCATTGGTATCACTATGTGCCTAGTTCCAGAGATTGTCGATTTTTTCATCCATGCCTACTGGCTTGAAAGGGGCCTTGAGGTTTTGGGTCTCTTGGCGATAAATCCATATTTGTGAAATATTTTCTTCACTCCATTACGATTGATTGACCAATTGGTTGCAAAGGGTAGTCCCCATTTTACATTTTTCATTGGGCTTGGCCAAGGGAAAATAGAAGGAGAGCCATGACTACCTCCTATTGTCAATAGGAATAAAGGCCAGCTCCATGAATAGATCTTCCTAGTCTGTTGACTGTGGATTCTGTCGAGCCTCCCAGTAAGGTCAAGAGATATGAGTCACTTTAATGTTCAACTCCAACACATCATTGTCAGGACTATAATTCCATTTGTCACAGATTAATACTAGCCCCAAATGAGCTATATTTTCCTCTAAAGAAACATGTGTCTACTTCTTCACCATTATCACCAGGCCAAAGTTCAAAAGACATCTGGAATTTTTTTTATGTTTCTTTCCCTCATAGAAGCTAGCATCAATGATCGACAATTGCCGAAATACCTCAAGGGCCAAAACCTGGTCTATGACACACATTGGGAGTCGAAATGGTTCCTTGGTGAAACCGTGCAACCTACAAATGAGAAATCCTCTCCCAGAAACCAATCACAAGAAGGGGTAAAATACTGCATCCACTCAACCTGCTCGGTGGAAAAATGATAAGCCTCACCCTCTTTACTAAAATCTCACATAATCAAATCCAAGAAAATCTTGGAGAATGCATAGTAATCATGAGCTATGGAAAGGAGGGGAGTCCATGCAAAAACTAGCTTTCTTATCTCATTTTCCTCAAACATAACTAAACCCAAACGGTTCCTAAAGAAATCAGGATTCTAGTGCAAGAAAATGTGGGCAAGGAGGGAAGAAAACCTGAACCTAGGTTGAGTCTTGTACTCTTTGAATTGGCTCAACATTTCCTGAACAATGATTTCAATGACGTCATACCAAAATAATGAGTGTTGTTTCTTCAACTAGAAAACCACACCCATTTGAAATTCCTCAACATATTGATCAGCATCCATGTCGTAAAAGAAAGCCATCATAGAGAAGGCTCCCTACAAGTCTACATTGAAAGGAATGAGTGCAATTGGAAACTATGGTGACCTTGTTGCATCTTCCT
This sequence comes from Sequoiadendron giganteum, assembly GCA_007115665.2. Taxonomy (NCBI): domain Eukaryota; kingdom Viridiplantae; phylum Streptophyta; class Pinopsida; order Cupressales; family Cupressaceae; genus Sequoiadendron; species Sequoiadendron giganteum. The sequence goes on from CM021104.1 coordinate 31,219,884, forward strand.
TGGCCCTTTTCGTCTCCTGGTTATAAAAGTCCAGAGAAATTATTTTGGTCCTCTAGAAGTGTTATGCACCTTCTATGGTGAACATCTCTATGCCATCTTCTCTAGAGGTCCTTCCGATTAGAATGCATAGCATATTCCTAATTGCATCCATGTTGATTACAATTTTCAATTACCAATGTTCAATGGTGTCGGTATCTGGGTTCAAATGTTGAGCGCATGTGTGAAATACTTCTGGGCTATGGTGCACCAAGGGGACCATATACTATGGGAGACCACAAAACCACAACTTGTGGACAAAAGAATCTTGGCTACTAATATTTTTCATCCTTTCACAGGCCACTTCCCTAAGACTCTTAGGGTTAGTTCTAAGGATGGGGCCATGGATGTTATCCCATTCCTCCATTATTAGGGTTTTGTGCCTATGATCAGAATTCTTCTCCATAGAAGCTCAAGTGTGAGACCACCGTGGCTTTTCAGGAAATCTTGGAGAGGTGTAAGAAACAATGTCAAAAAAAATTTCCATTGGCATGACCAACATGGCATCCATCAAGCTTTGGGCCGCCTCTCCTTGTTCTTCTGTTTGAGGATTCTGGGCCATTTCAAGACTGGGTTTTTTGTAACGCTGAAACTTCTACAACTCAATTAGGTTCTTCCTAGAAAACTGTGTACTCATCAACTCTTGCAATTAAATGTGTATTCAAGACTCCTTAGTGCTATTTTTGTGTATCCAACACTTTTCATTCTTGATTGGAGTTGTAGACAACGGTTGTATTTCCTGCAATAAATTCGACATGTACCGCAAACTCCTTTTGTGTGTGCAAAATGAATTCCCATTCCATCTAAAAAGATAATCATCATGATGAAAACTAATCCTTATGCCTTAGGGTACCATCCCTTGGGAAATTGAACCGCAAATGAAGAGATACAAACCTTTTTGCATGATTTTGCACTTAATAACCTTGGGAAAAGTGATTAAGCAAGGAGTGTCATAATTACTCAAAATGATTTGAGTTCATCCTTGGAAACTGAGAAATGCCCACAACCTGACACTTAGCATTTGACCGTGCATACCATCACTTGCACCTGCCAACAACTTAAGTTGATTAATTACCTCCCTAATTAGCATGCAACAATTCATACACAACAACCACAACTTGGTGGGTTTTTTGAGATTGTAACCTTGGGGGGAATTCTCAAATTTTCTCTTGCTTATCGCACGCATGTACCCAACTAGGTCTATAAATAAACCTAAGGATATTTAGCAGAAAATATACTAGTAATTGGGTATTTTTGATAAGGACAATGGATACTCCTATTAGGTTCACTAGCAATAAGTCACAGGTAGCATTCCTAGGTAAGATATCTAGCCAAAATTTGAAGTGAATGACTAAGAACAAGCATTCACTGGAAATTATTGCGATAAAATGGGTTCTAGGGAGGGATTTCCTAGAGTATGAGGATAAGTACAGAGTAAATACTGACATTTGCTCTCATTTTGTGGCATCCTTACTCAACATTCAGACACCAAAGTGGATGGTACTGATACTTGTCAAGGATATTTTCACAAAGTGTTATCTCAGAGGCATAGGAAAAATCATGAATAATACGGTGTATGGCCTTCATCTCCCCAGAGCCAGTGATCTCCACCGACATATTGAAGAAGATGCAGTGGTGCCCTAGGTGTCATTCTTAAGCGGTTTTTGCCTTATGACAATTGGATAACATCATCAAAGATCTTCTCATGCTTGTGACTTCCTCTTGAGATGCTACAATGTAGTACTATTTTACGACATAGATTGGTACACTGACTTCAAAAATTTGGTGTTCCGAACTCCAATTACCATTGTTGTCATGGATACTCCTGATGTTGTTGTTGCTCATGATGCTCCTGCTAATGTGATTCCCAACATGCCTGTTGCAACAGATTGTGATGCTACTCTTGTTGAGGAATATTTTATCTTCTCTTCCTTTTTGTATACTTGCCTCATAAGGCAGTTAATACACATATTTGAAAAGTATGGCCAAAGAGCCATTTTTGAATTGTAATACCTCAAAGCATATGAATATATAAAGCTCTTTTTGTTGATTTTCTATCTCTTTTTCACTTCTTTGCTTCTTTCAACATGAGTTTTGTACCAAAGCTCAAGACAAACAAAATATAAAGGAAATATTTACATAATTACATATTTACATAGGTAAAATGATTAAAGAAGCTAATTGAACAATTTGAGGTGAATTTCATTGACTAGAATTCCCAATGCTTCTTTCTCCATATTTTCCAATTTAAAAGTGTTATGTTGCTTGCATTGAATAATACAAAAAGGGAATTTCCATAAACTATTGAATCTCCTGTGTTGGCCAATCTTTGTGGCTCTCTTATTATTTTTTAGCACTAAGTCTCTAAGCTTAATATTTTGGTCAGGGGTCTTTCTGTCAAGCCACTTGTTAACTGGCTGTTGATGATTATTTATGGCAATCAAATCTTTCCCTCTTTTCTTTTGCACCTCCAATAGTTCAGCTAACTAGTCCTCCAGGGCTCTTTTTGAAGAATAAATTCTCTTCTCCAGGGACTTAAGTAGTTGTAGTGTGGTGTATGGCAATTGCTTCTGGTAGAAAGGTTTTGTGCCTTCTGTCAATTCTATAGTATTTGGATGATTTCAAGATCATATATCTTAAGGTTGTCATATGACCATACCACTTCTCCTTTAAATCCTTCAAAGAAGTGTGTGAGCCATTTTTTTTATATACTGTGGGACACCTATCCCGAATTTAAGCTTCATTCCATCTCTAATAGCTCGGAGGTCTACATAATCACTTTTGTCTACTATGAACCTCTTGTTGTCATTCCTAGAATTTTCATAGTCGAATAGGTTTTCGAGAGTGAAAATTTCCTTGGGAAGCTTGTTAGACCCGAGCTGGATAATTTTCCCTTGATAGGCCTATGCAATCCTTGGTTGTAGCTAGTCAACAAATTCTTCTGAATGCTGAATAAATGAGGCAGTGTGTTCATCATTTTCAAACATTCACCAATTTTGGTGATTATCTGGGGTTGTAGGTCAGATAATTACCTACATAGAGTACATGTTCTCAATCAACTTGGAAGTAAGGTCGAATTGGGATCCAATTGTTTCCATGCCATCCACGGTTGCATTCTTCTCTTTGGGCACTGCCTGAATATTGAAAGCTTCAAAACTCTTAATCAAGTCCCAGACCCTATGTCTATAAGATCTCATGCATACATTCTTCATTACGGAGACTCCCCACACTTGATCTACTATTAACTCAAAGCCTCTGAACACCATTTTTTTTTAACACCCATCCACTCTACGAGGCTTAAACCTTGCACTAGGCCCTCATATTCAGCTTCATTGTTCGAACACGTAAACTGAAAGTGAAAAAACTTGGGTGTCTTTTCCTTGGATGGGCATGTCAAACATATCCCATCTCCTACATCAACTTTACATCTTGCTCCATCAAAATGTATCATCCATAACCCTAAGGCTAGACCACCCTCGGGTTTCTTCATGACCCTCAGAATCACATGATCTTCATCATAGTTGACATAAGTTCCCAACCCGATGGCATGATAATTGTCAAAAGGATTAGTGTCTATAAATTTTCTCAAGGGGACCCCCTCTTGATCAATTTTGTCTATGATGACCTTCTCATCTCATAGTAACTCAGTGCAATACATCTCATCCTTGGTGATAGAAGTATGAGTAGAAGTTGATCATGGCTTCATCCGCCATATGTTCTGAATGCAAGGGTTCATATACTATCTTAATTTTAGCTCCATGCTTGGTCCTAGTGTGACCAATCTAAAGAAAGATATCTGATAATCTTGGAAGTGAACTCTTGGGATAAGAAAAGACTGAACATGGGAGGGACATCGATGATCATGATATCTTGTGGGACAGTGATGCTAGGGTAGGAGAAAAAATTCAAAGGGAGGTTCTTGATGATACTTACAGTATCATACTTATTTCCATCAAGTTGCATAACCCCTTTATTTAATGGTTCATAGCTAATTCCTAAGGCTTCAGCTATTTGCTTGGGCATGAATGTAGTGTTTGCACCACAGTCAATTATAGAATTGTGCAATAACTTCTTACCCACAATGAGGTTCAACAAAAATGGCTTCGATTTAGGCTTACCTTTACTTTCAACAAAGACTTCCTTTCCATCACTCATGAGGAATTTAGATTTAGATGGCGTATCAATGGACTTTCCTTTGATGGGTTGCTCTGCCAACTCTATGCTTGTATCTTCCAGTAGGGACTTCTATAGCAATGATTTCTACTCCAAAATAGCTAGCATATCCCAAAGAGGTGCATTAGCAAAGGCTTTCTTCAATTTTTCCACCATATTCAATAGCAATGAGTTCACAGACTTTTTCTCCTTAGATCTTGTTAAAACAGTCTCCTTGTGGGAAGGAGATTATTGTGCAATTGTGGGGGCACCAGAAGCTTGGTCAGGAACACTTTTTGGTTGTGGAATGATCAGTTTTCTGATGAATCTCCTCTTAAATTGAGTGTTGTAATCTAATTGCACTTGCGAGGACTCTGATATGGATGCCTCATTTGTGAATAACGCTTCCTCTTCTTCCATCCATGAGAAGAGCATGTATTCAAGAGCTATGTCAGTTTCTTGTTCCAAGGACATCCCTTGCATTTGAGCAGTAAGCACCGCTTTTTCTATTTATGGAGAGGTATATGCATAACCTCCTAAACTTCACACAACACCTTGGCTTTGTTGTTTTTCCACCTTCTGTTGTAAATTACCACGTGGATAATTTTGGGGCATATGTGCTTCATTGCAGGGGAAGCACCAGGGGTTGACATCATCAACGAGATTTATTTTCCCCAAAACCAACTCTCTATTTGAACTCGGTGGGACATTAGGTAGTGTAGTAGGCACCAGAACCATTTGATTACTCAGTTGAGCCTATGGACTCGTGTGCATACCTCCTTGGTAGTGGTTTTGTTGGTAGGATGGTCTTTTGCCTTGGTAATTTTGGTAATTTGGCTTTTGGGGAATGGATTGATTCCACTTGATGGTATCTATTTCATTTGAAATACTTCACAACAATCCCTTGGCATCGTTCATATTATCCCTTGAAGCATATGACGTAGAAGCAGCATTTTTTTGTTTGCTTGGGTATTTGTACATAGTTTGAGGAGGAGCACGTGCACTTATTGAAGTTATCTCTAGGGTGGGACCTAAAAATTTTGCAAATATAGGCATTGTGAGCCAAGGTAGTATCTTTCCAACATCAACCAAATTTTTATTCACTATAACAACAATGTTGTACGCATCCAACAAGGTGTCCCCACCAAGAGATTGAATCATCATTGAGATGTTTGCATTGATAGATTTCAAGTAGAACATGAATGCCAAATCAGGAGGTGGGTGGATCGCGGTCAGGATCCTCTTCCAAGTTGTATGGAACCTAGCATTGAACTCAGTCATGGCCTCTTGAGGGGCTTTTTTTACAGTCACCAATTGTTGGAATAGCGAGGACCGATCTCTATTGTTCAAAAATTGCTCATAAAAATTATCTCTGAGTTGGTCCTAGGTATTGATAGTATTGGATCCCAGAGTGTGGTACCAATCAAGGGCCTTTCCTTTGAAAGAGGTTTCAAGTAGCATCAGTGCTACATTTTGATCAACTACACCATGCACCAAACATACGTTTTCCACATCCCGCAGATGTTCAGATGGTGTCTTTGAGCCATCTTTGGTGAATTTTGGTACAACTTTTAAATCAGAGGTTAGGATATTATCCCAAATGGCTGGTGCTACTAGTACTATGAGAGGGATTCCAGTGTCCCATGCCACATAATTTATGTTAGCTATTGGCAACATGGCTGGTGGAGGGGTTTGGACGTTTACCAAATGGGTTCTTGTTTAGACTGTTACTAGCGATGGCACTAGCAAGGTAGGGTTATTTGCAGTTTGGGATCTAGTAATAGGTCTATGGCTCACACACCCTCTTCAAATTTGGATACATTCAATATGGTCCCACCGAGCATTCTAGAAAAAAGAAACTGCTGATGCCTAAAATTTCTAGGTAAACAACCTTATGGGAAACTCAGTTAATGGGGGGACCAATTGTGCTAAGTAACCTCTGAGATTTTTTAAAGAAGTTGGCTCTTGTTGTAATTGGGGGTTTGGAAAGGGAAAAGGAAGAAAATATAAAATAAAAACTAATCTAAGGCGATGTGCCAGGATTTAAATGTGTAGGCACGGGAAACCTTCCTTTTAGATACGGTTGAGGGTCGTTCAACAATCTGTTATGTCCAAGAATAACATAAACAAAGATGAAAACCTTATGCAATTAATCAAATGACATAGTATAACTTCAGTATACATCTAATGATCAAGAAGAGTCTGAGACATGATCCAAATAGTAAATTTCTATTAAAATCATAAAATTTGGAGATAAATTACTTAATACAACAAACAACACAGTACCATGTCTTATATCGACTAAGAAATAGAGAGGCTGAACAATGGGCATAGTCTGTAAATATCAATACAATAATCAGAAAATACTACAAAGGCTTTAGAGATTTTTATCTCTTTTCTATAAAATTATGAACCCTTTCTCAAAGAGGAAGAGTAGTATATATAGATCACTCACTGCCATCGATTCAGTAACTAAAAATATTCCAAGATATGATTAATGATATCCATCATCATGATTTCCCAAGGTCTTTGCAATAGAAAGATTTGGTTCATCATAGTCGCCTTCAAAATATATTCTCCTCCTAGTAAATGATGGTTGTGGTCCCAAGGAAGAAGCAACGAGTCTCTCTGAGTAACACATGTCACTCACCCATATAGTTGGTTATGACACATGGTGAAGAGATGGAGCTTCTCCCTTGCTGCTTCCAATCCTGTGATTAAAATTCCCATGGAGCTGACACGTGGAGATGTCCATGCTCAAACACTGGTTGTGGGGACCGCCAAAAAAATTGCATGTGGAATGATGAGACCCAGCACACTAGTGGAGCTCAGAGGAGAAACAAAGGAGAGAGAGCCTCTGACGTGCCCACTTCTAACACATGGCAAAGAGACGAAGCCTGAAAGAGAACCAAGTGAAGAACTCCCTTTAATGAGTGTGTGGTGGACATGTGGAGAAAAATGCACAAAGGCAATGAAAAAAGGGGGTGGGTGATACTCAAACATACAAGGCACAGGCTGGGGGTTATGCAAAATAGTCAATAATTAACACAAAGGAAGCTTTAAGGATTTTTCAATCCACAGTTTTGTATTCTTAAACATTTATGTGCCTTCTTAGGTGAGTTTTTGAACCTTCTTAGGTGAGTTTTTGAGCCTTCTTAGGTGAGATTTTTACCTCCTTAGGCGAGCCTTGGGGCATTCTTAAGTGATTTTATGCACCTTCTTAGGTGAGTGCCATTTATGTGCCTACTTAGGCAAGCCTTTGTACATTTTTAGGAAAGTTTTGTGCCTTTGTAGGCAATTTTATGCTCCTTCTTAGGTGAGGCTTTGGAAAATTTGTTTATGGATTCAACATAACACAGCTTGTTGTTTCATGAACACCGTTTTTAACATGGAAACCAAGCATAACACAACTTTCTTGATAGTAGAGCTATGTGTTTTATGAGTGTTTAGCATAAAATAGCTTGCTATCCTTGTGGAACCCATCATATTGCATGGACATCTAGCATAACACAGCTTGATATCCAATAAATCAATGTCGCTCATGATTTATTTACATAATGTAGCTTGCTATTCCTCATGGGAGAATTCTTTTGACTAAAATTTATTTGATGGATGCCATTTGGTATTTGGGGCAATTTAAGGTAGAGGTCTCATTTCCTTATTGATTCAAACCCCTTTAGTACTAACCTTGTGTTTTGTTGTGTGTTTTGTTTGTTTTCTTCATGTTTTCATTATATTTGCATCGTGTTTGTGTTCATCTTGCCGGAATTTATATGCTATGTTATGCCATATGTTTTCAAAGTGTATGATTCATGTTTTCAACATGTATATTTATGTATTTTGTCTTGCTACATTGCATACATGTGTGTTCCTGTGAGCTTATGTTGGTTTTCCATAGAATATTGGATTTTGGGGGCTTATGCACTCCCCCTTGATCCTTTGTCATCCTATCTCTTCAACATTTGGACAATTGAACCCCTCATGACATATTTTATACTTTAGTGTGATTTTGAGCGTAATTTCATACTCTTAGTAAAGTGGGGGCTAAATGTAGCATCAAAAAATTGTTACCCTTGACAATTTCACACTATGTTTCGATTCCCCTTAAATTGTTGGACTTAATTGAACACCTAATTTACTAAATTATGAATTCTATGGACCATTTTTAACAATTACCAACAAATTGCAAGCAAAAAACAAATGCATTCATCTAATACTCTCCTCCAATGCTTTAATTTCCAAAAACTAGGATTGGGACATATACGCCCTATAGAAAATAGGTCCCATTATGGGGAAAATGTCCCCTATTTTAGCTCCAAATTTAAATATGTTGTTTTTGGCACTTTATTATTTATAATTTAAATGTCCAAAGTCGGCCACTGAGATTTAATTTATGGGAAATTAGAATAACTTCATATAAATACATAGTTATTGCATCATTTAAAATTATCTAGGAAATCATTGTATAAATTATTGTCAAGAGAATTATCAAGAAATTCAAGAGCATATTTTTAGTGATTTATTGCAACAATTCAAGATCCAAGCATCATGTCAAATAATATGTGAGTTTATGCATATTTATGTTATCATTGTTTAGGCTAACCCCTTTGTAAGTCTCTAATAAATTCAAGAAATTCAAGCAATTCAAGAAAGAAAGATCCAAACCTTGAAGAGATTTGTATGACGTCATTCCTTCAAGGAAGCCATTTAAGGGTGGTGAGTTGCAACATTTTATGGATTCATCATTCATTTTTATCAATTATCCATTTATCATTGACATTGTCATTGTGAAAGTGGAAACACTAACATGGGGCCTAACTAAGGCAAGCCCCTAAATGGCACAACCCTTCCTCTCTTTTTGAATGGGAAAATTCTAGGTTTGGAGGATATTATAAGAATTTTGAAGATCAATTATCCATTGTTTTAATCAAAACCCTACATCTTTACAACTCATGAAAACTCACTTATAGAAATATCCGACAATGATCTAAAAAAATTGCAAACGGAAACAAAAATCTCTGATCTAGCACCAAAGGACTACAAAAACATATCTAAAATATCTCTAAAAGGACACATATGCCCTATGGTGAATTAATCCATTTTTAAACTCAAATTTATACCATAGATGCACAATTTCTTGCATTGTCCTTTTAATACATGTATGTTTATTTTAATACTCATCCAACAACGTGGTAAATAAGAAATTTAAAAAATTTAAATAACACTAAAAATTGACAATACATATTTCTAATTCTATCAACTATTTTAAAATAAAATAAAAAGAAAATAAAAGGTGAGAAGAAAGAAGAAATAACCTATTATCCATTATATCCTAATTTTTTTCTCTAAGTTCTTCATTCAAACATCTAACCATGTATTGAGACCTAACATGTCCTAGTTTTCATTTACAAAACACAAGATCTTCTTAATTAAATTTATCATTTCCTTGATTTTCAAATTATCGTAATTAATAGTCATGATTTAAATCAAAATATTTTTCCACAATAATTTTGTGGTTAAGAGAATGATTTATCTTTAATTATCTACTTAATTCATTTTAAGTATCCTATACTTATTTATTTTTAATAAATGATGGTGTATGTAAACATCATATCATGCCTAAGGTAGATATTGGACTTATTCTTGTATCCTTTCTCATCATTGATATATAATTCCTTATTAAAGCGAATTTGGTTTATCTCATTGTTATATTTTTATTGTACTGGAGGTTTATTTGAAAGGGTCATGCCCATTTTTAAATAAAAAATTTAAGATTAAAAAACTCACTATTTATCTTTCTCTTGTAATGTAAACGTCATGTCTAGAGATACATCAAATAATTTCATGTATTTTTAAGGATTGTTTTACCTTAATTGTTATTCTAGATCTAATGAATCTTTGAAGATAGGTTAGCTAAACTTAACCTAACTTAAGATGAAGTTGAATGCAAGTGAATTAATTTAAATATATGATTAAATGATTATATTATATTTAAAAACATATTAAAGACAAGTGAATTTCTTGACTATAAAATGATATAAATATTTTTTTATGCTTTGATGTAGATTGGGACCATTTAATTTCTTGATAATTCAATTTCTAAATTTATATTAGATTTAGAAATGATTGCAAGGAAAAAATTGAGATCTAATTAGAAAACATTCTCTAAGCATTAACACATCACATCATATGCATTCATAATAGAAAATAATTCTTAGGAGGGATGGACATTAATACCATCTATGATTCTATGAGGTTTGTTCATCATCTTTCTAACTAGACATTTCCTTAAAAAAAACTTATTTCTATGGTTTTTAGGTATTTAAATGAAATTAAATTTGAAGAGAATATAAAGATAGTTTATGTTCATTTTTATCTTCTTGTCTCTCTTCATGTTTATGTTGATACTATTTCCAAAGTATCTTGAGGTTTTATTGATGATATTAGATAATTTTTTCGATGGTCTATCTTTCGTAGTTAGGCCATAGTTGTTGAAGGAGCTCTAAAGGTACCTCAAACGATGCATAGATTTGTTATTCCATGTATATTAGTTATGTAATTTTATAAATTATTTGTTGAGAATAAATAAAATCATATATTTTTCTTCCATCATAGTTACAATCATGAAAAAATACCACTTTATTAAAAGCTATCAAATTGTTAATCCTCTTAAATAATTTAGGTTCCTCAACAAAAATTTAGCTATTATGATTCAAAACGATGGTTGAAATATTTATTTGATTTGAAATCAATTATAAAGCATCTTACTCTCATATGATTTTTTTTGGATGAAGATATATTTAATAGGTTTCTCAAATATGGGCTTGATGTGATTGATTAGTTGATTGATGTATAAAATCATGATTAGGTATTGAAAGAGATGAGGCTTGGTTATTTTCTAATTGTCAATCAATTCTTCTATAAGGAGGGCCTAGGAGGAGGAAGCTCCTTCTATAATTAACCATTAGATTCTTATTTAATCCTTGCATGGAAAGTATTTCCTTAGGGTTAACTAGTGATCCTAAAAAGGATGGTGTGAAAGTCAATGTGTGGGTGTTGTTATCCATGTTAAAGACTCAAAAGAAGATAAAATTAAAGTAATTATAAAAGATAAACACGCTATATGGAAAGATCAAGTGGTGGCTTCTACAACACCCATGGAGACTGATGGGTCAATACTAAAGGTTTAGTAGTTCCCACTTTAATGTCTCCAATTTATCTTATTGATATGCATGTTCGAGTTAGCGATAATTCTTTTGTATAATATTCATCACTTATAACCACTTAAGTTATAACAATTTATCAATTCTCTCTAGATTTTGGTTCATATTTTCCCCTCCTTTTCTCTATATAATTCCACTTTCTTTAATAACAACTGCCATATTTACTTTATCAATGTTTCAATTCTTATATGATTTCTTGTGTAATCCCCAATCCTTTTCTCATTGGTTTAAATAACTATTAAAACCTTAAATAAAATAACTTAAGCATTTCAAACCACTTCTAACCATGAAGTACATCACTCCACTTAATGTTACTTCTCCAACAAAAAGTATACTAATTAGAACTCCTAGATCTATTTCAAGCTCAACTCAACTATATGTTATTATCTAGATTGATATCTTTTGTTGTGGATTGGATGAAACAAATACATCAATCCAATTGTAAATTGGAAATTTGACCTAAAAGGCATAGAGTTAATAGAAAACGAAGCACACAACCACTATATGCAATCCTAATTACTCAACAATATCTAATATATTCAATAGAAAACATGCAATAATAAGTAAAACTATATTTCAAGCAAATGGCATCTTCACCTTCACCGTATTGCAATGGATGACTTCCATTATTCCTTCTTTGTAAGCTTTGATCTTAGTTATGGGTATGCTACTATGTCTCTATGAAGCTTCAAGTATATTTGAGGATTGCAATGGCACAAATTCTGAAGTTTAAGATTTCATGGTTGGCCATCAACATGCAATGAAGGCTTGTTTTTATAGAAAATATTGTTTCAAATGAACAATCTAGATTAAAAGATGAAAGATCAAGATCAACGATTGACGTTCCTTGAGAGGAAATAGATTAGAGATTTAATTTGCTTGATTGATTCAATCAAGCAAATTTACTAGATAATCATTTTGATCAATCAATGAGATTGATTGATTAATTAGTGTGATTGAATAATCAATGAATTGATTTGTTATTCAACAAATTTGATTCAATAATCAGTGGATCTGATTGATGAGTCAATAGATTTAATTGAATAATCAATGGGTGTGATTGATTAGTCAATGTGTGAGGATAATTAATTAATTAATCTTTAGAGGAACATGCAAATAAAGATTGAATTAATAAATAAAATTTTATTTATTAATAGATCATGTTGAGTGAATATTGAAGAATAAAATAATTTATTTAATTATTTAATCTAGAAGTGAGAAAGTGGTTCAATTAAATAATTTGTAACAACTATTTAATATAAGAAGGGTGTTTGATGTTAATTAAATAATTACATGATAACTATTTAATTAAAATAGAAAAATCAGTTAAGTTAGTGACATAATTAAATAAATAAGGTTTATTTAATTAATTAGGAAGAATAATGTTTAATTAGGACATTATTAAATAAATATGATTTATTTAATTAGTTAGGGGTGATGGATAATTAGGATATTATTAAATAAATAGGAACTATTTAATTAGTTAGGAATGATGAACTTGAATTAATTAATTAGATAATATAAAATCACTTAATTAATAGTAGAATATGAAAATTGATAATAATTAAATAATAAGGTATTACTTAATCAATAGGAAAAATGAGTGAAAATTAGTAAAAGGGTGTTTCCTACAGGTCGGGATAATTTAGGGTATCTACATTTTTTCCATCTTTGATGTGATGCATTTTATAGCGTTACATCAAATAAAATTAAAAAATTTGTGCTCAGGAGTCAAAAAAAACTAAAAATAAGGGAAATTATTCTAACAGGTCAATTTTATAGTGTTGAATGCATTTGTAGTAAAATATTTTGATTGTAGGACCTCTGGGGTGTTTGTTTTTGCATTTGAAGATGGAAGTTTTTGATTAAGGAAAAAAAAAGTTTTGAAGGGGCCCCAAAACCCTTTACACTGAGAATAGGCTGCAAAAGAAAAAACAAGGACAATAGGCAACCAACCAAAAAATGAAACTTAGTTGTTAAAGGATAAGAAAAAACAAAACAACGGTTAAACCATCAACCAAAAAATCAACTAACAGCAGAGACTACTGAAGTTGATCTAAAATCTTAGCAGCATCTAAATTACCAAAGATGACATTCTCATACATATCCACCACATCATCTAGCTCCTAAAATGAGATGGTAGCCCTATTCTTGGTCTTACTTCTGGTTCTCACATAGGGCCCCTCATCCTTTCTCTTCTCCATCATATTTTTTGACCCTCATCAACAAACTCTTGAACGTTCTCACCAATATCAAGTTGTTTAACAGTCCACATGTGGGATTTTTTGTTTAGAATAGTGAGCCCTTGGGCACTAGAATAGAGAGATTGACTAATCACCTACACGACCTTACTCATATCTTCATAGATTTTATTGAATTTTTCCTCATGGGAAATCAACCTATCCTCATGGTTCCTACCCATCTTAGCAACATCAGCCACCACCTTATCAAGGATAGTTTTTATATTTTTAACCCTATTGTGCACAATCCATTCCTTTTTATTTCTATTAACCAAAGTAACACAGTTATTATGCAAAGTATTCATTTTGACGTTGATTTATTTGACCTCTAAGAGGAGTCATTTGAACATAGAAAGGAGATTACCCATACCATCCTCGGCCATTCTAACCACAACAACCATGTTAATATTTTCCCAATTGAGAGGTTATTTCATAGATGACTTCTCAAGTTGGTCCTTAGAAGCCCTACCTTTACCCTTTGAAACACCACTATCAGGAAAATCATCCAAGACAACCACTTCAACCTCAGCCTCCACCTTCTTGGATTTAACAATGTTGTCAACTAATAAATCTATCTAACCCTTCCCATATTTGACAACACCCTTATCATTACCCTGATAATCAAGAGTAGAAAACCCTAATGGATTAGGAGAATTATCCCCTTTGTCCCCTTCCCCAACTAGGTTTTTCCCTTTCCCACGAACCAGCTTCCCCTTCTTTTGACTCCCTTTCTTCCCCTTAGCCACACTCTTACTACCATGTGAAGCAACCTCCTTCATTTCCACATACATGTTGTACCCATCCGACCAAGAATGAGACACCGTAGACTTAGGGTTCTTCTTCGACTTCTTACCATAAACTTTCTCTGAGCCTAAAATCTCCTTCAAAGACCTCGCCTCATCATTCCTTTCCCACTCCTTGGCAGAATCCCATGTTTCATAGCCGAGAAGTTCATACTTACCTTTAATCCCATTGAAGATCTTAGATATTTTACGTATATACTCACAAATTCCATAATTAGGATCATGAGCCCCTCATGTAAAATTACTTTGTTAGGATTTCTTATTTTCTCCTCAATATCATTTTCCAATGATAACTAAGAATTATGTCTTAGACCTATTCAAACATCATTAAACAACACAAGGTTAGCCAATAAACAAATGTAAAACACACATTCCCCATGCAATTCATTCAAATGTCAAGAACAAGAAATAAAGTGAAATAATCAAATGAAGCTATTAAATCCTATTCAAAAACACTCAAACCAACATCCCATGGGGGAATTGGTGCTTCTTTGATGTGGAAAGAATCCCTTTCCCAATTCCTTCCAAAGCCTTGATGAAGATTGTGGATGATTGTGTGCTCCTTGGTGAAATTTGACCATAACCTAGCTAAGATGGATGAAAGCTATGAAACTTGGATGAAAATGGTGGATGATCTTGCTCAAATCTATGTATAATAATCTTGCATCAAATTATGGATCCAAAATCAATAGAAGAGCTCTCCATTTATAGGAGAGAAGGATGGAGGAATGAGAAAATGGGATGAATATGGGACTAAACATGAGCCAATGGCAAGGTGCCACTTGTCAACATGTTAGTGGAGGAGGAATGAGCACATTTTGGTGAATGTGCAAATAAATGCAATTTTGTGGAAATTTGAAATTTGAAAGTTTGCTTGTTGAGGAAGATGTGGAAGAGGAGTTAATGCTACTTGGCTCAAGAAAAAGGATTTGTAAGAGGAGTTAATTTCATGTTGGAGGAAAAATCCTTTTGGAGGGAGATTTCAAATTGGAAGAATATTCTAACAAGATGCTTTTTGAATGAAAATAGGAGATTTTATAAATCAATTAAATTGGTTTACTTGTGCAAGTTGCAAAATCTAAAGGATTTGATGGATTAAAGTAAGAGTTAATTAGGATTTAATTAACTTAGATAGGGATTAGTTTGGTTGACATTTTGACTTAGATTTTTAGATTTATTTATATAAAAAATGAGAGGAATTTGAGATATTGGATTTAATTAACTGAAGTTTGATTTATTTAATTAAAAGGGGTGATGTTAGATTTAATCAAATAAAGGTGATTTATTTAATCAAAAGAGGAAATATGATTTAATTAAATAAAATGAACTATTTAATTAAAAGAGGAATATTAGGATTAAATAAAATTGATTTATTTAATCAAAGAGGAAATATTAGGATTAATTAAATAAAATGATCTATTTAATTAAAAGAAGATGATTTAATAAAATAAAATTGATTTATTTGATTAAAAGAGGAAACTTGATGAATTAATTAAATAAGGATTATTCAATTAATTGGTTAGTAAAGAAGTGATTCATGAAGAGATGATGTTAGTGAATCAGGATCGAATGTATGATATCAAACAGGATATTTTGAACACCTACATTTTGCCCCTCTTTGAAGCAATGTACATGCTGCATTGGTTCAAAGAATAACCCTATCGATATCAAAATTGAAAAAACATCTGATTTTTTTGGATGCCCCACTGCTGCCCCAGTGAAAGAATTATGTTGGTATACTGCCCCCTTGAGAGATCAAGTGTAAATGTTAATTTTCTGATCGAGATCGCAATACAATGCAAGAGGAGCAGTTTTACTTATCACAGGACGAAAGATAATTCTTTCAAAAGATCAGATATTTGACATAGACAATTTTGATGATGTATAGACAGTCATCGGCTATGGGTATCCTCATGTATACTTTGAGATATCAAACAAATTTGGATAGAAATGGTAGTAAAGATGGAAGAATAAGAAGAATAATATGGATGGATTAACCCTTGATTTCTAAAAGATGTAGGAGTCCAACAAGTCTATGAAGCATTAAGACTTTATTAAATATGATGATGAATGATGATGATTTTTTTATCAGAGATTGAGACATGAAAGGGAAAATTTTCCTTATGTTTGATAAAACACATAGATACGATGCATCAAGGTATAGATAACTAGGATGGTGGGGTATCTAGTGCGATGGGCTTTGACTCGACAAACAGATAGGAGTATTCTTGTTTACACCTGACATAGGAAAACCTCACTAGGATGCACTTCAGATTTTTAAAACATCTTGGACCAAAACATGGAAATGCATAACCTTCCAATGTAATAGTCAACAAGATATTCAAACCACCCTCCATACATACCTAATAAAGCAATTACTTGCCAAGTTTATTTTACAAGAATGTCCAACAAGCACAACAAACGAAAGATAATGATCAATGCCCCATTCCTTTCTCTCTAAATTGTTTTGATTAGACATCATTGAGTGGTCATTGGAATGAGAGTAATAAGATAAATCAAAGAAAATATCAAGTGAGAAAACAAGCAAATGTTCTTCATACCTCTAGCCAAGGGGATGTGTTTTGTTTAGGATAAGAATCCAAAATGATTTTCCAAAGATAATGCCCATTGTAGGAAGGATGCATCCTAGGACATGTTAGTGGATGGTGGCAAGTTGATAGGTTGTTTGAAAGGTTGTTGATATAAGGTCAATTGACATATTTGTGAATGATCAAGAGTTTGATTTTGCATTTAAAAGTTTGTTGTTTCAATTTTTACTATGCATTTGAAGTTTGTTTTGCTGATTGTTTTGGTTGTTTCTGTTTGTTTTACCAAAGGATGAAGGTGACGATTGATTTATTATGGATGAGATTATTGTGGGTAAAAGAGAAATTGGACGGATGGATTTTTTCAAATATTTGGATGTTTTTGATGCTTTTAAAATGTTATGAGGTTGTTTTTAGTATCTTCAAGATGTTTTACAAATGTTTTGATTTTCAAATTTTCCAATGTTTTTGTGATTTATGAGATTTTATGAATGTTTTTGGATTTTGTGTCTTGAGGTTTGATCAAGGATTAGCCTTGCCTACATTTAAGCTCAGAGACAATATAGTTCATATACCATTTTTTCACATTCTGACTTTTTGACATGTTTTTGGATTTTGATATATTTTAGATGTTTTTGGGTATTTTCGCATGATTTTGATGATTTGGATATGGATAGGTGATGATATCAGTGATCTATTTTGGGATTTTTTTGAATACCAAGCTAGGATTGATCGATTGGATTGATGGGTTGATGATGATAAAATTGTTGAGGATACACAATAATGCAAGGATAGTGTTAAGAAACACGAGGATTGGGAAGGATATCCCGAGATGATGACAAATTGATTGGATTTGATTGATCAAGATTTGGAAGCTCGGTTTGGAACGAAATCTATTTTGAATGATTTGATGTGACATTGAAGCATTCATTAGATGCAACTGAATTGATTGTTTGGATTGATGTTCGATGAAAGATAAAGCTTGATAAGGAACATCTTCTTGTCAAGATATTTCATGGGCTAGTGATTTGGATTTTTTGGCTCACAAATGATTTGACCAATTTTATTTCATGTTTTTCAATGTTCGGATCACCACATAATTTGGAAGATATAGATCAAGATTTATTCCCAAATCAATATGTAAATAATTTCCCCCTATGTCTAGCAATGTTTGAAAACCCATGGGTGGATGCTTGGATAGGTGTATGGATGGAGGGATATGGTAAGCATGCAAAGGATGCCAAGGATTATCTTGCAATAAGATAAGGTGTTCAAACAGAGGATTCTCATTGGGATAATTCTTCATGGATTATATAATGTTGGATAGGATAGGACCGATGAAAATGACCCATGTCAAGATGTTTACCATAAGCAAGTGTAAAGTGTGCACCAAAATTTTTCAAGATCAAGATAATTTGAAAGATGGATGCAAATATATGAAAATGGATTGGATAAATGGTTCATGGATGAATGGATTTAAGATGGATGAGATGGATGGAATGCTAGAATTATTATGGATGGGATGAGATGCTTCCAACTAAACGAGTGCATGCAAATGCTCAATTCTACACATGATGCATGTTTACCAATTTTTCATCATGGTACCTATCCAAAGTGCCACCATAGTGGTTTTCACCGGAGGACGATTTTTTATTTTAACTATTTTCATAATTTTTTAATTTTTCTAAAATATTTTAAGTTCATGTTGAACCACCTGGTGGTGTCGATGTAGATGCTTCTGTCATAATGTGCCATCAATATCCTTCTTGAAGAATTTTTTTCCTAAGATACATGCACTTGAATGCAACTTTTGAGAATTTTGTTCTGCTTTGTTGACACCAAGGTTAACCTTTTTTTTTGTGCACACATCATAATAGAATGCCTTTTGAATCCTTATGATGAAGGGTTGTTGCCAATACATGGTTAATGTGAAAATTGGATATCATGCATGGAGGCGAGGATAGTGTTGTATGTTTAGGAATAAAAGATGGATTGGTTGATAGTTTGGAACCTTTGACTCTCCAAACTTGGGAAGATGAGCAATGATGGGTGGATATGAAAGTGTGCATGGAATTAGGACCAACTGCTTGATATACTTTTTACATCGCTTGGGAAGCCTTCTTTTTCCTTTGTGGACATCTTTGATGGATAATTTTCCCTTTTTTAATTTTTCCCCATAGTTTCTTTGACTAATGAATTTTTATAGGGATGATCTATCTTTGTATTCTTTGGTATCCATGTGTATTTTATTTCTCCATTATGCTCCTTAGCTTCTTTTTCTTTGATAATTTTCTTCATGATTTGATTCAAAGCTTTCTTTTGATGTTGGTCCCAATCCATGGATGGGGTGATGGGTGGATAAATATTCATGATGTGGCGGGTTGTAGTATTGGCATTAGTTTCATCATAAGGATTCTTCGTTCTCCCTATATTGATGTTTGCTTGAGATGAATTTCCCTCCATTATTATAGAGGTATCACCAATATATTTAGATCCCTTAATTTTTGAATAACCAAGACCTTGATACTTAGGATTTCCAATAATCTGTACTAGTTCTAGGACACCTTGTTCATGTAGGCCTAATCCTCTGCCTTGATAATTCTTTTGTTGAATTTTTTTATTTGCAAGGATATGATTTACCTTGGAGACAATGTGCTACTCCTTCTCTTCTTTGGTGTGGATCTTCAAAGGTGATAGATTCTTCATTGATAAGATAGATTTCCCTAAAAAAATTAAGTGGTCCAAGTTTATAAGTGATAGGATCCTCCATATGTGGGATAAATTCTTGATTGATATATTTGGCTTGATCTTGTGAAATGTCATATTTTAATGCTTCTTCAAGAGGTGTTGATGATCCATTTTCCACGTAATAGTCTTCCTTATGATTCATTTTTTATATGCCTTCATAGGATGTTTCTGATTCACAAGTTTTGTAGAAGCCTTCTTCATGACCCATTTATGATATGTCTCTAGATTTTTCTATATCTTGATCATGTGTACAAATGTTAAGAGTAGGAGACTCTTGTTCCTTGGTACTGATATCAAGAGTATGAGACTCTTTTTTTGAATGAAGATCATCTACATGTCCATTAGGAATAAGAATCTCATGGGTAGATGGAGGAATATGTTCTATATGGATATGATCATCATTTGTGATATCTTGTTTAGATTGGAGATTGTCCATTAGATAATTGTAGTATCTTGGAGATACGAATTCTTGATCTTGATTAATTTTGGAATTGTTTTTGACATGATTTGGATCAAGTTCTTAACATGGGTCAGTTTCAAAGGATGGATTTCTTATAGAGGGTTCTTGGATATCTTCATTAGGAATGGGAAGTGGCTCAATATCCTCTTTATCTTTGAGTGGACTTGGATCAAATGTTGAGTTGAGGATCCCTTTAGTATCTACAACCATGAGGTCAAAGGATGTCATTATTTCTTGGAAAGGACAATTGCTAGACTTTGGTGAAAGATATTGATCATTCTTTGAAATAAACTCTTGAGATATTTCCTCTAACTCATTAGGTGATGTAGAGACATTTTCAACCTGATCATTGGTCGATAGATCATGGATTATGTCAATAGGATCAAATAATTTTACACTCCTTGAAATAGATCATTGTTTGAGGGGTTTTGATTGTGACTAAAAAGTGACTCTTGATGTATGTTTATTTAATCATTGGATGAGGTGGAAACATCTTCAAGGTGCTCATTGATGGATAGATATTGATCATTCTTTTTAACAATTTTGGTAGAGATATTGTCAATGTTTTCAACTATAGGATCAAATGATGTTAGAATTTCTTGAATTGGATCATTGTTGGGTATTGTTGTTGGATTTTCATCATGATTGAAAAGTGAGTCTTGATATATGTTGATTTTATCGTTGGATGAAGTAGAAACATCTTCAAGCTACTCATTGATGGATTGATCTTGATCCCCGATCTCAATAGTTGTGGTGGAGAGGTTGTCACTGTTATCAATAATGGTTGAACTTTGATCATTATCCTCAATAATTATTATTTTTTTATCAATAAGGTCTTGGATGAGTTTTTTGAGTTGAATACAATTTGATGTTTTATGAATATTTTCTCTATGATACTCATAATAAGATCCACCCCTATTCCAAGAGAATTTTATGACAAAGCTGAAAGCACTTACTTGTGGAAGAGTGATGAGCTTTTCATTAAGTAGCTTTCTTAGCACTATTTCGATTATCACTCTAAAAGGAGTGTATTCACGTTTGTGATCTTGTGATATTTGTGCTTGTTGAGGTGATTCTTGTTGTGATTGATCTTGGATATGTGGTGATTTATCTCAGAGATGTGGTGATTGGGTTTTTTGTTGATCTTGTTGATCTTGATATCCAAATTCTTGACTTTTTAGATATTGTTCTTGATGTTATTGTGGACACAACTCAATAATTTGATGACATGGTTTAACCAATTGAAGAGTGTATTGATTTTGGGGTTGATATGTCTCTTGGTGCAATGAATCAACTATTTTGGTAAGTGTAGCAATTTGGTCTCACAAAATTTGATCTTGATTTTGATCTTGACACCCTTGATATAGTTGATTTGGTTTTTGTTCAAGCATATTTGGAATGTATACTTGTGGTGTTTGTATGGGATCATGGACAAATTGATTTTGGAAAATGTTCTAATGTGGGATGATGTTTAGATTTATAGTTTGAAATTAAACATCGTTGTGGTTGGGAATCACATTGCTTTGATTTAGGTAACTTTTATTTTGCATGGTGTTACCTTGACTTGGATCAATACATGGATTTGTTAATATATTTTTTGGAATTTGAACAACATTTATATGATTCATAAACACATCTATCCCAAAGTTTACCAAGTGTGGATTTGAAATGTTCATGTTTGGTAAAATTGTACTTGGTATAGTCTCATTCGACATGTATGGATTTGGTGGGATAATGTTGTTTTGTTGAACACTCATGTATTGATTGTCTAGTTGATAGATTTATAGGTTTTGGCACTAATTTAAATCTATCATAGGGAAAGGTGTTTCAAAATTTAGATTGGGAATACTCACATTTTTTGTACCATTTAGGTTTCTAGGAGATAATGATCCCATGTATGGATTGTATAAATGTGAGTTTTGATAATCAATCGACATTGTAAGGCTTTGATAGTTTGGCTGATTTAGAAAACTCATGATGTATGAATCAAGTTTATATTCCATGTTTTTCTTGTATTTTTACCTTGTTGATCTCTAAGTAATTTAGAACCAATGATGAGATGAAGGATGAAAGGGGTGAATCATATGGGTGTTTTAATTTTTAGAAATTTTGGATGAAAGTTAGAATTTGGGATTTTTGGATTTTGATTTTGATTTGGTTTGATTTGATTTAGATGATGGACTTGTAAATCCCAAGATGTTGGATGTTATCTTGGAATAAACTTGTTCACAAGGTGATAATTTAACTAATTCTATGAAGAAGGATTCATCCACACACACTTAGTCAAACAAGATGATTTTTTTTTTTTATTTGAAGGATTTTACCAAAAGTCTAGCATGAAGGATTTTTCCAGGATTCAAAAGTTGTTTGTGAGATGGGATTTGATTGATGTTTGAGATGGATGAAATGATTGGTTTTTTTTATCCTAAGTGAACCTAAGAGGGACTTGTTTACAAGACCAAGGTTTTGAAGAACATGTTTTTCCCTAAGATTACTTCAAATCAAAATATCAATGTTTGCTCGAAAGATAATAAGAAAAAAGATAAATAAGCACATGTGTGGGGTTCAATTGATTCCATCTTGATTAATGAATTTATTTTACCACATCCAGTGTCTTGATTAAGTTTCAAACTAAATTTTTATGCCTCAATTCCTTTTCATTCCACAAGGTCCATTATGTGAAAATCAAGGTTTCAAGAGCATAGTTTCCTAATGTTGACTTTAGAGGGAAAATTGAGATATAAATCCAAATACTTAGAAGCATGTAAGAATGATATCCCTAGGGAAAGCAAGAGAACTTGGTTTTGTCAAAGGTATTTTCTCCTCCTAAAGGGTTTGAAATTTTATGTCCTTGTTGAATGTTTATTTTCAAGATTTTGGATCCAAGCAATGTGTTTTGATTCCAAAATGATGCACAACCCTAGGATAGAAAGAGATAATGTTTTTTGAATTCCTACTTGGATAAATCCATATATGCTTATTCATAATGGATGATTAGAAACTTGACCACACTGGCTCCCCTCCATGGCACACACTTCTTGATTCAGCCAAGCTTTAGTTCTCATGAATCTACCATGATGAATTTTTCATCTCTAATTTAAACCAAAAGTACGTGGGACGGCTTCAAAATGACTATTCTTGCACCAACAAATAGATAGGGATTTGGCTTACTATAAAAAAAGGTTCTAGTATAGGCATTTCATTCATGGGGGATCATCCATATGGTAAGAAACCATTGTTGCCCTTCTTGTTGGAACAATCCTCGTGATACTTGAACTTTGCTCAAGAACCCACACTTATATACCAGGTGGAAGTCGCTTGGCTTTAGCGTGTTCCCGGTTGGGTCGTTCCCTTGGGGTGATTACTTTTTCCCACCAGGCAGGCCCTCTAAGGATAAACAAAAGTGAGCAAGAACATTTGTAGTTTGATCAATATTTTTTGAGAAACAAAGAGAGAACCCGTGCAATATACTCCACTCACACTAGCAAGATCTTGTTCAATTTTAAGAACCCAAATTGAAGTGTGGAGGTAATCACTTATACAACTTAATATCAAAAAACTCCTTTTGATTCTCAAGATCATCGTGAGGCGTGAGAGAAGCACATATGTCTTCTTAAATGATATTAATTTGGATAAGGGATTACAATACATAAAAGGAAAATGTTCATTTTAATCCTTTAAGAGAAAGAATATGCATTCTTTTTAAGTACCAACCTTGAAGTGTCAAATTCATTTGTTCAATTATTAAGTCCAAAACAAAATCTAGTAAATTGCCTATTTTTCTTTTTAATCCCTTTGTTTTGTTCTTTTAAGCCCAAACAAAAATTATTGAGTCCTAAAAATCATGAAGATGACAAAGTCCTTAGAAAAGGGAAATTATTCTAACAAGTCAATTTTATAGTGTTGAATGCGTTTGCAGTAAAATATTTTGATTGGAGGACCTTACGGGTGTCTTTTTTTCATTTGAAGTTGGAAGTTTTCTATTAAGGAAAAAAAAGGTTTTGAAGGGGCCCCAAAGCCCTTTACAAATAGAATAGGCTGAAAAAGAAAAAGCAAGGACAATAGGAAACCAACCAAAAAATGAAACTTAGTTGTTAAATGATCAGCAAAAACAAAACAACGGCTAAACCATCGACAAAACATCAACCAAAAAATCCACTAAAAATAGAGACTACTAAAGTTGATCTAAAATCTTAGTAGCATCTAAATTACCAGAGATAACATTCTCATGCATCTCTGCCACATCATTTAGCTCCTAAAATGAGATGGTATCCCTATTCTTGGTCTTACTTCTGGTTCTCACACACAGCCCCTCATCCTTGCTCTTCTCCATCAGATTTTTTTGACCCTCATCAACAAACTCCTGCATGTTCTCGCCAATATCAAGTTGTTTAACAATCCACATGTGATATTTTTTGTTTAGAATAGTGATCCCTTAGGCACTAGAATAGAGAGTTTGACTACTCACCTACACAACCTTACTCATATCTTCATAGATTTTATTAACTTTCTCCTCAAGGGAGATCAACCTATCCTCATGGTCCCTACCCATCTTAGCAGCACCAACCACCACCTTATCAAGGATATTTTTCATAGTTTTAACCCTATTGTGTACAATCCATTCCTTTTTATTACTATTAACCAATGTAACACAGTTATTATGAAAAGTATTCATTCTGACGTTGATTTATTTGACCTCTGAGAGGAACCATTTGAACATAGAAAGGAGATTACCCATACCATCCTTGGCCATTCTAACCACAACATCCATGTTAATATTTTCACAATTGAGAGGTTATTTCATATATGACTTCTCAAGTTGGTCCTTAGAAGCCCTACCTTTACC
This sequence comes from Sequoiadendron giganteum, assembly GCA_007115665.2. Classification (NCBI taxonomy): domain Eukaryota; kingdom Viridiplantae; phylum Streptophyta; class Pinopsida; order Cupressales; family Cupressaceae; genus Sequoiadendron; species Sequoiadendron giganteum. The sequence continues at coordinate 31,244,938 of CM021104.1, forward strand.
CTTTGAAACACCACTATTAGGACAATCATCCAGGACAACCACTTCAACCTCAGCCTCCACCTTCTTGGATTTAACAATGTTTTCAACTAATAAATCTATCTAACCCTTCCCATCTTTGACAACACCCTTATCATTACCCTGATAATCAGGAGTAGAAAACCTTGACAGATTAGGGGAATTATCCCCTTTGTCCCCTTCCCCAGCTAGGATTTTCCCTTTCCCACGAACTAGCTTCCCCTTCTTTTGACTCCCTTTCTTCCCCTTAGCCACACTCTTAGTACCATGTGAAGCAACCTCCTTCATGTCCACATACATGTTGTACCCATCCAACCAAGAATGAGACACCGTAGACTTAGCTTTCTTCTTCGACTTCTTACCATAAACTTTCTTTGAGCCTAAAATCTCCTTCGAAGACCCCACCTCATCATTCCTTTCCCACTCCTTAGCAGAATCCCATGTTTCATAGCCGAGAAGTTCATACTTACCTTTAATCCCATTGGAGATCTTAGATATTTTATGTATATACTTTTTTTCTCAAATTCCATAATTAGGATCATGAGCCCCTCATGTAAAATGACTTTGTTAGGATTTCTTATTTTCTCCTCAATATCATTTTCCAATGATAACTGAGAATTATGTCTTAGACCTGTTCAAACATCATTAAACAACACAAGGTTATCCAATAAACAAATCTAAAACACACATTCCCCATGCAATTCATTCAGATGTCAAGAACACGAAATAAAGTGAAATAATCAAATGAATCTACTAAATCCTATTCAAAAACACTCAAACCAGCATCCCATGGGGGAATTGGTGCTTCTTTGATGTGGAAAGAAGCCCTTTCCCAATTCCTTGCAAAGCCTTGATGAAGATTGTGGATGATTGTGTGCTCCTTGGTGAAATTTGACCATAGCCTAGTTAAGATGGATGAAAGTATGAAACTGGGATGAAAATGGTGAATGATCTTGCTCAAATCTATGTAAAATAATCTTGCATCAAATTGTGGATCCAAAATCAATAAAAGAGCTCTCCATTTATAAGAGAGAAGGATGGAGGAATGAGAAAATTGGATGAATATGGGACTAAACATGAGCCAATGGCAAGGTGCCACTTGTCAACATGCTAGTGGAGGAGGAATGAGCACATTTTGATGAATTTGCAAATAAATACAATTCTGTGGAAATATGAAATTTGAAAGTTTGTTTGTGGAGGAAGATGTGGAAGAGGAGTCAATGCCACTTGGCTCAAGAAAAAGGACCTGTAAGAGGAGTTAATGCCATGTTGCAGGAAAAATCCTTTTGGAGGGAGATTTCAGATTGGAAGAATATTCCAACAAGATGCCTTTTTGAATGAAAATGAGAGATTTTATAAATCAATTAAATTGATTTACTTGTGCAAGTTGCAAAATCTAAAGGATTTGATGGATTAGAGTTAGAGTTAATTAGGTTTTAATTAACTTAGATAGGGATTAGTTTGATTTTACATTTTGACTTATATTTTTATATTTATTTAAATAAAAAATGAGAGGAATTTGAGAGATTAGATTTAATTAAATAAAGTTTGATTTATTTAATAAAAAGGGGTGATGTTAGATTTAATCAAATAAGGGTGATTTATTTAATCAAAAGAGGAAGTATGATTCAATTAAATAAAATGAATTGTTTAATTAAAAGAGGAATATTAGGATTAAATAAAATTGATTTATTTAATCAAAGAGGCAATATTAGGATTAATTAAATAAAATGATCTATTTAATTAAAAGAAGATGATGATTTAATCAAATAAAGTTGATTTATTTAATTAAAAGAGGAAACTTGATGAATTAATTAAATACTTATTATTCAATTAATTGGTTAGTAAAGAAGTGATTCAAGAAGATATGATGTTAGTGAATCAAGATCGAATGTATGAGATCAATCAAGATATTTTGAATGTCTACAATAACAACAAATAGAAGGGAAATGAAACTGAGTTATTGTGCCTAAAATGGTTTAAAAGCATGAAAAGGTAACCATAGATAGAAGAGAATCTACCATCTAAGTTAAAATACCTCATGATAGCCAAGGCAACATCCCTTCACAGGGGCTTGATGGAGAAGTAGACATACCCACCACAGCCCATACTCCTAAGCTTGACCCTCTCTTTTCCTTTGATTTTTTTTCTAGAGCACACTTCGAGGCCGAACGATCCATGTAGAATTTCTTCCCCTTAGTAGGTAACCCAATCACTTCAGCAATAAATCCCTCCATGATATTCACCTCCAAACCTTTAATACACAATACATGGTTGTTCCATTCCTTAACAAAATCCTATGTGATCTTCACATCAAAACCATGCAACTTAAAAGAAAAGGACACACTCCCCCTTCTCCAAGATTTCCCAAACCACAACATTGTCTTTAAATTCATCACAAGTTACAAGTTCTTGTCTACAATGATCACCTCCCATGGTAGCAAGATCACCTCACATCGATGTCTTCTTCTTTGTCTGGTTCATAGAAAAATAAGGAGAAAGATCTAGAAACAATGGAATAAGTTCCCCATAATGTGTGAGTCTGAAAATAGGAGGACTCCCAAAAATAATGACCACATCCTTCAGTTCATTCCTACAAGATTTGGAATAATTAAACGGCCAGGTGTTGAAATCATATGTCTAATCCAAATAGGAAGGAAATAAAACCAAAATAAATTCCCTTTACCTCCCAAAAGGACTACCAACTTGGCATAATCTTTGATCATGATTAATTAAGCTTCAAATATTAATGGGGATGACATTGTAGAGTCTAAACTAATGTGTCGTAAACTTGGTAGAACCTACACAATTTAGAGGTTTATCTAACTGAACAGTTCACTCAAGATTGTAAAGACTACATTAAAATGTCAACCCAAGGTTTGTAAACTTGTGATGTTGTAGTATTGTATATGCCTTCAGATATTCAAAACTACCTAAGCTATCCTATTCAATTTATTCTACTTGTTGTAAATTCATATAATTATAGAACAATTAAAGACATAAATCAAAACTAGTGGCTACAAGTACCTACAACTTAAACTATAACTAAACTATTACTAATAAAACATTACTGTGTCAACTCAAAAATAATAAAAACTAATGACTCGGCTAATTTAACCTCTAAAGTATTACTGGTTAACCATTATATGAATGTTCATGAACATTAATTAATAATAAATGAAGTATGAGATTCTATTTTAACTTGTATAAAGTTCATGAAATAGGAAACAACCATTAAATAGAAATAAAATTAATTGGAAGATGAAGTGAAAAACAGTTGACTTGACTGGTATGCTCAAGTTGTTGTTCTCACTTTAACTAAAACCAAATATAACTAACAGATTCTACGCATCTAGTGAAGTTAGCTTCATTCATTACATATCATGAAATATTTTCACAAGACCTTCTCATAGATTGTATTCAATCATTCTGAATATCCATAATGTCTTGAAACTCAAAATAACTGATAGTAAGAAAACTGAAAAACCAACTGACCTAAGGACTCAACCATCAGCTTTATATAATCTTGAGGGATTCTTATTCAAAACAACAACTAACTGTAATCATTAACTTTCCACTCATAAATATTTGAGTGTATAGTTAATATTGAATTATTCAACCCATAACTGAAACTAAAAGAAGAATCCTAATAGGACTAAAACTCTATAAAATAGAATTGCATGTAAACACACAAAGAATTGTCAAAATCCCATCAGTAAAGGAATCCTTATACTTCAGTGCTTATTAACTAGTCATAAATATGTGCATTCAACCTCCATCAGGTGCCTTTAATCAACATTCATCACATTCAGCTTGATATGGAACTCCCTTGTTTTATTGTCCTGGTCATCCTTTTGTTGCAAGTTCATCTTGCAACTGCTACATGCTATATTTCCTCTTTGTTTGGAAAATAGTTAATTCACAAAGCATGTACACAAGTCTAAATATCATAATTAAATCATAGAATTCCATCCATATTTCATGCATATCAACGTATAAACCATGCAATACTCATTATATCATAACCATATTTCCACCAATATATTTTAGGCTCAAGTTTGCATAATAAGTATGAAAAGGTAGTGCAATTTTGCGAAGAAAAAAATGAGCGGAGCAGAGCAAAGTAGCAGGGTTCGCACTATTGCGAAGGACAATAGTAATGTGAATAAAATTGAAAACATTACCACCATTGGGTCATCAGCGACAAGCAGGCGGTGGGGAGATGAAGTAGTCAAGGAGGATCCCAAATAATTGCCAGGCCATATACCCCAATGGGTTTACAAGGATGGGGAGTGGGTTGATAAATGTCACCCAAATTATCGTAGTAGGGCACCATCGCAGGGTGGTTGCAAATCAACTTGCATCCATCATGACACCCTTGAGTCATCCTGCAAATGGATCCAAAAAGAAAAAAGGAATGCCAGAAATCAAGCCCGGAGGATGAATATTCCATACAGGAATTTCAAGAAAGAAAAGGAAGGCAGACATGATTGGAATTCTTCTACTCCAACTAGGGCACGAAATTTAGATTTGAAAGTAGGGGTTAACACCAGCTACAAAAAATAAGTATTAGAAATAGATGTTTCAGAAGAGATTAAGAATGATTCTAAAATATTAAAATACTTTGCCTTCATATGCCGATTCATCAGGCAGCCCTCAAGTAGGGCAGAAATAAAAAATTGGATCCAAGAAAATTGGTAGTCAGAGGTATTAATAAGATTTTTACCAAAAGGTTTTTTCATTATAGTTTTTGTAGACGAACAATCCAAAATAAGGAGTATTGAGGGTGATATGTGGTTTATGAACAAAAAACCTCTCTATATGCAGCCTTGGAACCACAATTTCGACCCTACCAAACTACTACCATATGATCAACCAATTTGGGTTAGATTATATAATCTTCCAATAGAATACTGGACAAATGAATGCTTGGAGAAAATTGGTCATTCCATCAGATCATTAATCGATATTGATATGGAAATAATGGAGGGTGACCTATACAAATATGCCCAGATGAAAATCGCAGCAATTGATACAATTCCTTCTAATATATGTTTACTGGTTAATGGGGAGCAATGGAATCAGGAGGAAGAGATTGAAGAGCCAAGGAAATTTTGATTAGCTTGCAGATCGTGGGGACACTTCACAGCGGATTGCAGGAAAAAAGAAAAGATGCACAATATAAATTGGCCCCAAGGTAATAATAACACAGGCAAACAGGTCTCCCAAGGATCATTAGAAGGAAAGAAGGTGACTTTAGACACAACAATTGTAGATAGGTTTCTCCCAAAAGATAAGTCACCCACTACTGCAGTTGCTCTTAAAACAAATACTGCGGACAATAAGGTAATACCAAGGGTACAACAGAGCGAGCAAAACAAAATCAAGAAGATCAATGAAACTTTCAGAGAAGTTGATCTTGATTCTGACATAGAATTGTCAGATGAATTAGATATAATAGAAGAGAGAGGGGTTCCTCAATCTACAATCAAAAACCTTGACCTGGGAAAGCTCAGTATAGGTGGCTCCAACCGTGGTAGGAAATCTGCTAAACAGTTGAGAGAGGAACAGGCGGTGGCAAGAAAGTACACCAGCATCACTCAGTTCTTGAGTACCAAGGGGGGTATCTCCTCCCTTGGGGAACAATGAGGATTACAACATGGAATGTCAGGGGCCTCAAGGCTCCTGACAAGCGATGCCTAGTTAGGTGTCAACTGCAAAAGAGTGCAAGCAATTTAGTTATGTTAAAAGAAACAAAATTAGCAGGCAAAGAGTGTCAGAAATTCATCAAGTATTATAGGAATTGGGGGGGCAATTTTCCAGACTTCGTGGGGTCTGTTGGGGGCTTACGCTTACTATCAAAAGAATGGGTAATTTCATTCCAAATACTCTACTCATCTACATTTTGGTTGGTGGCAAAAGTCTATGATTTGGATCTAAATCATCAGTTTACTTTGATCAATGTTTATGGCCCGACAAAAAGAGAAGACAAGGCTTCTCTTTGGAGCTCAATTTTAGAATACATAGCTTCTATTTCAAAGGATAACCTGATCATAGGTGGTGACTTCAATGCAATTTTGGAGCTCTCAGAAAAGAGTGGAGGAATCAGAAATATCACACAAACTATAGTGGACTTCAGAAGCTTTGTCTCTAATACTGGATTGTTAGATTGCCCAACAGGAAATGGCACATTCACATGGCATAATAGGCATAAAGATTTTATAGCAATAGCAGAAAGGATGGATAGGTTCTTGGTCCCTGGTGGGTGGCTAAATTCAGAGTTTTCAGTGTCAACTAGCATTCTCCCATTCTCAGTTTCGGATCATTTCCCAGTTGAAATTTTTGTTTCCAAAGAGAATAATTTCAAAAAAACTAGCTTTAAGTTCCAAAATATGTGGTGGCATGATTCCAACTTAATCTCACTCTTATAAATTTGTTGGAAAGAAGCTAAAGTCAAAGGTTCTATAAGTTTCAAAATAGTAAAAAAGCTCCAGATAATCAAATATAAACTCAAAGAATGGAATAAGACAAAGTTTTAAAATATTTTTATAGAAAAAGAAAGCATTGAATCAAAATTGGAAAATCTCAACGAAACTGTGATAAAGTATGACATGAGAAATGAAGAATTTCTCAAGGAGAAAGAGTTGAAAGCAAAAATGGAGGGTATGTTAAAAAAAGAGGAGATATACTGGTGGGATAAACCCCGTGAGGTCTAGCTAAAAGAAGGAGATACAAACTCCAAATTCTTTCATGCGTCTTTTTTAGCAAAGAGAGTCATCAACAAGATTGAAGAAATTCAGACTCCAAATGGGGTTCGGGTGCATGGTGGATTTGCGGTTGGTAAAGCAGTAGTAGACTACTTCACCAACTTACTTGGTGGGAAAATCCATTCAACTCACAACAATTTTTTTCTTGAGAATTTAGATAAGTGTGTTAGTGAAGCAGATAACAACATGCTATGTGGGAAAATCACAAAAGGAGAATTTTGCATTGCTCTCTTCCAGCTTCATCCGGATAAAGCTCCTGGCCCGGATGGCTTCACAGCAATATTTTTCCAAAATTGCTGGAGTTTCATGGGGGAAGATCTATGGAAACTTGTGGAAGATCTCAAGAAATCTAAGAAGTTTGTCAAGGACATAAACAACTCTTCGATTGTAATTATCCCTAAGAAATCTGAATGTGCCTCCTTCAATGATTAGAGATCGATTTCCCTAAGCAACACTCTTTATAAAGTGGTGGCGAAAGTATTGGCCAATAGATTAAAGGCAATCCTAGATAAAATTATCTCAATTGAACAAAATGGCTTCATCCCAGGCAGGGACATAACCGACAGCATTCTTCTCATTTCAGAGGTAGTTCATTCACTCAAAAAAAGCTCGCAACCAAGTATGATTATCAAACTAGATGTTAGCAAGGCATATGATAAGGTTCAGTGGGAATTCCTATTAAATGTCATGAGGAAATTAGGTTTCAACGAGAAATGGTGTGCTCTACTATTGCATTGTATCTCCATGGTTTGCTTCTCAATTTCAGTCAATGGTTCACTCCACAACTTCTTCCAATCGACCAATGGCCCCAAACAAGGTGACCCACTATCACCCTTTCTTTTTGTCATCATGGTTGAGTCCCTAAGTAGTGCGATAAAGCAAAGCAGCAAAAGGCTAGATTGGTGAGGGGTTAAAGTGGCGCCAGTCTTAGAACCCATCACTCACTCCCAATTTTCTGATGATACTAGTCTCTTTGGAGAGGCAATCTTAAGGGAGGCTAGGTGCATTAAACATCTTCTGATTAACTATGAAAATCAGTCGGGGAAAAAAATGAATAAGGAGAAATAAAGTATCTATTTCTTTAACACGTGGGCTCGGCTTCAAAACGCAATATCGGCCTTACTAGACTATAAAACTGGGAAACTTCCGAGAAAATTTCTTGGTATCCAAATCTTCGCAGGGGCTTGTAAAGCAAAGCATTGGAGGGAGGTGGTGGAAAGAGGCCAACATAGGGCAATGTCTTGGAAGAATAAATGGCTGACGTTAGTCGGAAGAATCACTATGTCCAAAGCTTTCCTCTCTGCCATTCCAATTTATGCCATGTCAAGCTTGGAGGTTCCTGGAAAAACAAAATCTGACTTAGAAAAAATCTTGAAAAAGTTCCTTTGGGAAGGCTCAAAAAGTGAAAAAAAGGTTCCTCTTATAGGCTGGGATATGGTGTGTAAACCAAAAGAATGTGGTGGAGCAAGGCTTCGTAAAATCAAGTGGCAGAACACTGCATTGGAGGAAAAACTCGTGGAAAATGTTTAAAAATCCCGATAAGTTGTGGTGCCAGATCATGCAAAACAAATATTTGGACAACTTGGATAGCACCAGGGTACTCATGGTAACAAATCCAATGGGAGGCTTGACGGCCTGGAAATACATCTTGAAATGCAGACCTCTCATCACCAGCCACATATCTTGGAAAATAGGTAATGGGAGGAAGGCACTTTTTTGGTCGAACTCATGGAATGGATACCAAAGCTTGGAGTCTCTCTTTGACCTAGGCCAATACATAGAAAGGTTGCAATCAAATTTTGGGTCAAAGGTAGTAGATTATATCCAATCAAATAGCAACCCGTTGGAAGGCCTGAACACTTGGATCAATCTAGACTTTCTCCCACTACCTCATGAACTGGTAACTAGGATCACATAGGAGGTCAATAGCAGAAGGATTCACCTCAGAAAAGATGAGCACTCCATCATATGGTGTGGTGCAACATCAGGGAATTATTCAACCAAAATTGGATACAAGTTGCAATCGGCTCGGGAAAGTGACAAATCTTGGATGTCAAGACTGTGTTGGAAACAAGAAGTCTTACCCAAGGTAGGAGCTTTCTTGTGGGTTGCAGCTCACCAATGATGTTTGACAGGCTCAAGATTGTAAATAATTGGCTTTGCTGGTCCAACAAGATGCATAATGTGCAAAAGAGTTGAGGAGACGAGAGATCATCTTTTTATCTCATGCCCAGTGGCTACTACTTGTTGGAATTGGCTACAAGGGGCTCTCAATTTTCCTAGTCCCAAACATAATAGTATGGTTGAATTCCTATCCAATTGGCCTAGTATCAATAAGAAGGGGTTTTGGCAAGTGATTTGGGCATTGTCCCCATCCCTAGTCATATGGGATATCTGGAAAGAAAGGAATTGGCGAATCTTCAAAGAGAAAGCACTAAACCACTCACAGTTAGTTGGTAAAATTCAAGATGCAATTATCGAAACAACAAATAATAGAATCTCTATTGGCTCCAAGGCCATCTTCTCTAGATGGGATGAAGCAATCAGACAAACCTGGAAGGAACTCAAAATTCCTTCAGTTGGTGCCATGGGAGCAGTTAAGGTAGACCACAGTAAAGTACATTGGGTATAGGCGATAAGGCTAAAATGGAAGTTAAACTTCACTGGCACCGCTAAAGGCAACCCAGGGCAAGTAGGGGCTAGATATATAATTAGGGATGGCAATGGCAAGTGTGTTTGGGTGGCTTCAAAATCCCTAGGAATACGATCAAACAATATCATAGAAATGGAGGCGCTCTGGCTCGGTCTAAGTGTTTGTTTACAACAGGGTTTTGATTCGGTTGAGATTGAAGGAGATTCCTTGCTATGTATACAAGCAATTACATCAGGAAATTCCCAAAATTGGCAAATTGGGGAATGGATTCCTACCATTAAGGTGATTTTAAATAAATTAACAGATTACACATTATCCCATGCCTACAGAGAGGCAAATAAAGTGGCAGATTTTTTGGCTAATTGGGGCACATTCCAAAAAGAGAAGGTCATTTCGCACCTGGGTACTGAGTGTTGGGCAAGGTTGTAGGAAGTACTGTCAAGCGATCTAGCATGTGATCCAAAATGACAATATGGCGGTGGTCCATTCAAGGCTGACAAGCCATCATTTACCATGGGCCAGTTTTGAATCAGATCTGCGAAGATGCCTTGATCACCGATCAGGCTCGTGAGTCTACCCAGGACATGGAGAAATAGCTATAAGTCTTTAAACTTTGGACTGTTTTGAGTGACCGACAGATTGTTGCTCTCAGAGATGGTTCATCACTTTGGTTTGAGTTATTTGTGCACTGAGGAAAACTTGGTGAACCAATGTGAGAGGCTCTTTTCCATCCAAGATCCGGCATGTAGAGTTGCGGTGTTCCAACTGGTGCGGAAGTCAATAGAGGACCACGGGCACTGGTGCGATGGCAAAATCTATGAGACAGTCATTAGTTCTTTAGTAGACATTGTTGGTAGCTTGGCTCGTACGATGGAAATGATTCAAGGATAGATTCCTCATATGTATGCCCAAACTGTTGCCAATGCCACACTAGAGTTAAACGATGATGTATTGGTCAGTTATCTAAGCATGTATTTCAACCTAGTTCACCTTCCAGATCAAAGTAATGGCGGTGGCAATGAGGATAAGCTGAATAATACTTGGGAAATTTTTAGAACTGGGGTCATAAACAACAACCTGGGTGCATTTTCCAGATTCATGTGTCATGGTCGCAGGTGGCTAAGCGACCAAAGTCTCGATTAGCTCATTCAGTTAGGTCAGTGCCTTGCAGTATTTACCAATCCCTAGCAGTCTAAGGTTATCAATCACTGGGTTTGGTTGGTGTGGCCATCTTTGGCTCACTATAGCAAATATTAGTAATAGAATTTAGGTTTTACCTAAGTCAGTGTCTGACAGTTGTCATTTGTATCAATGTTGAGAAAACATGCACTTGTATTTGGGTGCTACCCCCTATTCTAGTAGTACTTATCTATAAAAAAAAGTATGAAAAGGTAGTATAATATAGGAGTCTTTTCTAGTAAATGTATCTAAAAGTGTCTAAGAGAATATATGAAAGCAACAAAAAATGAGCTAATAGCTAGACCTATCACTCCCCCCAACTAGATTTTTGATTATCCTCAAGAAAAACACTAGGGGTACTAATTGTACAGTAAGGTAATCTGCCTCAAATCCATTACTACATTAACTCCCTAGATATGTTTCAAATAAAAACATTTTTACTCTGATAGCTAACTCATTTTGATATGCCCAACTCTCACACATTCTTCACCCTTCTTTCCAATCCAGTGTGGAATCGGATAAAGCAACATAGGTGGGTGAAGTGCAAGTGGAACCCAATAGATTCCTCTATTAATACCAACCGATATTTACCTATGTACCCTTTGAATCATGGTTAAAAATTATACATTGAGTGAAGTCCCTTCTTCTGTAATTCAGGAGTTAGGTTATCCCAATTGTTATGTACATGTTTGTAGCACTGTTTTCCTATACCCATAGCTAACATTTTCATTCTTTCATAATCTTCCTTCCTAAGTTTCATTATTTTCTTTCCCACACCCTTATAATCAATTAACTTCATCTATTCATTAATGACTACATCAAGGTTTTTAGCCTCTCTTCTGGTGCAGGGGCACCCATGAGATTTCATGCCTCCAAGAGGAAAAAATTTCCATTTGGTTTTGGTTTTATGTTTTCTTCATGTAATAATTTCTTTTATACCATTTCATGGTTGTAGAAGTCCAATTTAATTCATTAGGTGCAAAGGAATTGGTAAATATAAAAGTTGTCCAATGTTGTCATAGTTGCACAAAGCAATTTTTGTATTTTGTTGTCAAGTGCAAGGTCAACAGTTAGAATTTGAAAATTAGTTTGTAATTATTAGGAATCTATTGGAAATGTTTTAAAAAGTATTTTTAAGGTTGAATACATGTTTGGAGATGGTGGTTTTCAAAAATCATGAAGTTGGAATAATAAAACATCTTTGTTTTCTATATTTTGCAACGTTTTTCTCTATTCTAGTGATTGGTACAAACCTGTATGATAGTTTCATGGAGTGAGACCAATTGGAAATGAAAGATAATTGAGTCTATTTCCTAATTTTTATTGCATCCAATTTCATTATGTTTCAAGAAATTTGTGCCCATTTTACTGCAAACAGGTCTCAAACCTTAGTTAGGGTAATAATGAGCCAAAAAATCAATTTTTGAAGGGTTCTGTACAAAGTAACCTACCTTGGTTCTAAATTATTTTGTATAAAGCCCAAATGGGTATCTAAATCTTCCTTTACATCTGGGTGTGATATCTACAATGAAATTTATGACCAAAAATTTCAATTTGTTGCCCCACCTTCAAGGCTTAGAGAAGTAGGATAGTCAAAATTAGGGCATGTCCGTATAAAACAATTCCCCATTATTTTTAAATTATGTTAAATAAGAGACAAAAGGGTATCTAAAACTGTGCTCACTTTGTGGATATCAAGTCTTCCTTGAAGTTTGTGTCAATATTTGTCATTTTGGAGTACTACTAGGAATTAGGTCTTTTGTAAGGGAATGCCAAGTAGTTTGGGAAACCTGAGTTCTTGTGAGTCATTTTTGGTATAAACATGTTATTTTAACATTTTCTAAGATGTCTCAAGTGTTGGATGAAGGGTTTGAAGCACTGGTGCATTATTAGAGTTTTGTGGCCTTGAAGGAGCATTAGTTCATTTGTTGTGAAATATGGTATCAATTTCCTAATACCAACCCCTGATCTACATCAAATTGGTATCAGAGCCCAAAGATCTGGGCAAGGAAGTTTTTTTTTGGAGTTTATGTGTTGTCTTTTTGTAGGTTGAAGCAATAACCTGGATGCCAAAAGACTAGGCCAAGGGAAAATAAAGAGGCATGAGATGAGTTGTCACGAAGACAAGAAGAAGAAAGGTGAAAGAGACTTGCTTGAAGAAGGAGAATGGAAGAGTTGAAGAAAAAATTCCATAGAGATTTACAGAGTCAGGAGGTACCAAGCAAGAAACAAGAGAAAAGTGAGATAAAGAAGAAGGTTGAGAAGGAAAAGAAAATTGATATTGAGCAAGAGATGGCATATTTGAGGCAAGCCTTTGAGCAAATGAAATAAATTCGAGAAGAAATGGAAAAATGAATGGAACTTGAAATGCAACAACTTCTTGAGAGAGCAAAACAAGAAAGTGGTTAGCATTTAACAATAAGGAAGAAGGTAAAGTGGCCCATCAAGGAGATCATTCAGAAGAGAAATATGTAGGAGAGGACAACAAAACCAGACATTGAAGAATCTTTATTGATGAAAGAAGAGAAAAAATCATTTGAGAAGGAGGAAAGTCCTAAATCACAAGTGGGTTCTAGTGCTATGTTTGTGAGTGAAAAGGAGTTTTTCCAAATCATAGAGAAGGAAGACAAAAATCTAGAAGTCGGGGCAAATGTGATGTTAATGAGTCAAAAAGAGTTCTTACTAATGCAAAGGACCAATCATTTAAAAAAAATTGAAGAGAGTGAATTTGATTCTAATGGGAAAGTTGAACAAAGTTAGTTGTTGGTAAACACAATATAGGGGGAAGAGTGTGAGAAATCTACTGGAAAGACTGATCCATTTCAATTGTCATTACACAAGGTATCTTTGGAAGGTGAGTTGCAACATAGTTTATATGTTTGTCATATAATTTTTCAAGGGTTATTAGCAGTTGTAAGTGGATTTCAATCCCTTCAAGTTCAATAAATCAAGAAACTTGAGTTTGTTGCTTCACATATACAATATAGAGTTGCTATTTTGGTTGTAAAATCATTGTTGAGAGAAGAATTTAGAGGTGCAAATGGAGGACAGGTTTATGTTGATAAGTTCAAATATCTTTGCCAAGTGTTCAAAAAACCTACAGTGAAGATGAAGTAAGCATGGAATTTTTCGAAAGAAGATAATGTGCAGAGACTTAAAAATATCAGGGAAAATATTTCAATCACGGTTATCATGTTGCAAACCCTAACTCAAGAGGATCTTGAGTTCTTTTCTTCCCTGGGAGTATGGTGCAAGGGCACCCGTGAGATTTCATGCCTCCATGAGGCAGAAATAGTCATTTGGTTTTGGTTTTGTGTTTTTTTCATGTAAAAAGATATTTAGACCATTTCATGGTTGTAGAATTCCAATTTTAGTCATTAGGTGCAAAGGAATTGGTAATTATAAAAGTTGTCAAATGTTGTCATAATTGCACAAAGCAACTTTTGTATTTTGTTGTCAAGTGTAAGGTGAATGGTTGAAAGTTGAAAATTAGTTTGTAACTGTTAGGAATATATTATAAATTCCTGAAAAATAATTTTTAAGGTTGAATACATGTTTGTAGGTGGTGGTTGTTGAAAATCTAGAAGTTGGAATAATAAAAACATCTTTGTTTTCTACATTTTGAAACATTTTTCTCTATTTTGGTGATTGGTACTGACCTATATAGTTGTTTCATGGCATGAGACTAATTATAAATTAAATATAGTTGAGTCTAATTCCTACTTATTTTTATTGCATCCAATTTCATTGTGTTTCAAGCAAATTGTGCCCATTTTATTGCAAATAGGTTTGAAACCCTAGTTAGGGTAATAGTGAGCAAACAAATCAATCTTTGAAGGGTTTTGTACAAAGTAACCTACCTTGGTTCTGAATTATGTTGTATAAATCTTAAATGGGTATCTAAATATGCCATTACAGTCTGGGTGTGATGTCTACAATGAAATTTATGATCAAAAAACTCAATTTGTTGTCCCACCTTCAAGGCCTAGAGAAGTAGAAAATTGAAAATTAGGGCATGTCTGTAAAAAAAGTTCCCCTTCATTTTGGGATATGTTAAATAAGATTTAAAAGGGTATCTAAAACTATGCTCACTTTTTGGATATCAAGTCCTCCTTGAATTTTGTGTCAAGATTTGTCATTTTGGAGTACTACTAGGAATTAGGTTTGTTTGTAAGGGAATGCCAAGTAGTTTGGAAAACCTGAGTTCTTGTGAGTCATTATTGGTCTAAAAATATTATTTTAACATTTTCTATGATGTCTCAATTATTGAATGAATGATTTGAATCACTGGTACATTATTGAAGTTTTGTGGCCTTGAAGGAGCATTAGTCCATTTGTTGTGAAATATGGTATTAATTGCCTAATACCAACCTCTGCTCTGCATCATCTTCTTATGGGAAGTGTGATTGATTTTTATTTATCCTCATACTCTTTCATTATTTCACCCCTAAGTTGCTCATTTATATAGTAGGATGCAAGTTCTCTTACTTGAAGATCCCCTTCAAACATTAGAGGGTTCCATTCTATCTCATCTGGCACTACATAATTGTGTAAGTAATACTCACACAACTGATCTTGTTCTTCAAGTGTGGAATCAAAAAAATTATGAATAAACTCACAAGTTATACTCATTCCAACAAAATCTTTACTAATTAACTCGCAAAACTTGAAACACAAAAATCTTTCCTGTAAAAACAACGCATATGTCCTTGGTGGAGGTCTACATTTGATGATTTGTGCATCTTTTTCTAATATTTCCTCCAACCTGAATTTTGATCTTCTTAGTTCCATGTCTTTCTTTTCCAATTCTTTAATCAAGGTTTCCTTATCCTTCTTCCATTTCTCCTTTTCATGTGCAAGTTCAACAGATACTTCCTAGAGATAATGTCCAAGTGACAAGGTAGTATGGTAATTAGGAGTTTTGATGGAAGGAGGTTTTTGATCTAGCACTTCCAATTCTTTGTCTCTAGTTTTAGTTATGGCTAATTGTGCCAAAAAATCAAGTTTAGTGCCATAGCCATACAAGTACAATTTCTCCTCCATTTCCTATATTTTTTCTTCTCTTTGTGTCCTTATGTTCATATCTTTGTACTAATTCCTCCAAGTGTTTGATCCTGTATAAAGCCTCTTGGAGTTTTCTCCTCACATATCTTTCTTCTATGCACATATCCTCTATATCCATAAACTATTCATTACCCCCTTCTTCATAATCTCCATGAATGGGACTATATAGGGTTTCTTTCCGTGGATTTTTAGCAGTAAATAAATCATCTAGTTCTGAATCAAAGGTAGTTATCACATATCTTTTCCTTTTTATAGATATATTTGCATTGCTAGGGACATCCCCTCTTGCTTCAGAGTTTGTTTCCACCAATGTGACATCTTGTTGTTGTTGTTCTTTGTTCTTTTCTTCTTCTTCAAGTTTTTCTATATTTTCTCTCATGACACAACCTTCAAGGTAGGCATGATATCCACAAAGTGAACATAGGTTTAGATACCACTTTCACTCTTATTTAACATATCCCAAAATGAGGGGAAATTTTTTTGTACAGATAGACCCTAATTTTGATTGTCCTACTTCTCTAGGCCTTGAAGGTGGGGCCTCAAATTGAGTTTTTGGTCATAACTTGCATTTTACAATCACACCCATATTGTAAAGGCAGATTGTGATACCCATTTGGGATTTATACAACATATGTTAGAACCAAGGTAGGTTACTTTGTATGAAACCCTTCAAAAATTGATTTGTTTGCTCACTATTACCCTAAGTAGGGTTTCATACCTGTTTGCAGTAAAATGGGCACAACTTGCTTGAAACACAATGAAATTGGATGAAATAAAAATTATTAGTAAGTAGAATCAATTATCTTTCATTTCTAATTGGTCTCATGCCATGAAAAGATTGTGCGGGTCCATACCAATCACCAAAACAGAGAAAAATGTTGCCAAATGTAGAAAAATGAGATGTTTTATTATTCCAACCAAGATTTTCAACAACCACAGCCTCCAAACATGTCTTTGACCTTAAAAATCATTTTTAAGGCATTTCCAATAGATTCCTAATAGTTACAAACTAATTTTAAACTTTCGACCATCCACCTTCCACTTGACAACAAAATACAAAATTTGTTTTATGCAATTATGACAAATTTGACAACTTTTATATTTACCAATTCCTTTGCACCTAATGACTCAAATTAGATTTCTAAAACCATGAAATGGTCTAAAATACCTTATTACATGAAGAAAACAAAAAACCAAAACCAAATGACTATTTTTTCCTCTTGGAGGCATGAAATCTTATGGGTGCCCCTACACCAAAGAGTCTCTTCGTACCTTGTGAAGATGATGCTAACTCCTCTACTCGTATACAAAATTCCTCCCTAGCTACAACTACATCAGCACATGTCAAAAAATCTTCACCAGTCTTTGGTAACCCAGTGAATTATGCAATCACGGTCTCAAATTCATCTACTGATAGTCCCTTTGTCATAGCTTCATCATATTCAAGTGTAGATGCAAACCTTCTTGTCATATCATCATTGAATTCTGTTAACTTCAAGGAATAATCAATCCATCCAACCCTGGTAAAAATGGGTAGAACCGTTGCATCCTCTAGAATTTGTTGATGAGCTGTTGGCTCCCTTCTTATGACATTGCCTCCCATTTTGGCTTACTTCTCTACTCAATGTGTTTAATTCAACTTTGGAAATTCAACTCAATCTATCCTACCACCTTCAAAACCCTTCACCTTCCTTATGTTTTCCCATAGACTTGTACTACCATACTAGACTGCAACTTTCCTTCTCAATACCAACTTAATTTGAGCTCATGAATAGGTTCTAAGTTTGAGTATGGTTTGAACTAAGCTCAAGTTCTCAGGGTTAAAATTTAGCAATTTGGAAATGGCAGCAAAAATGAGATTTAATTAGGAGGGTTTTGCATGTTATTTTTAATCCATTAAAATTGACTTAGATGGCGATTTCGAAAAGACTAAGTTGTACCCTCCCCCCAACTTAATTGGTGAAGTGACCTCACTTCACGTTTGCTATTTGGAGGTGGTAATAATATGTAATAATGGAAATTAAGATATGAATAGTTTGCATGCATGAACTAACACAAAATACATAATGAAAGTGTAAAGAAAACTATATTAATCATGATAGCATACCTGAAGTATCAGCTAGAAGAGATCACTATTCACCATACGTGTAAAATAAAAATAATGTATCTGGTTTTTTATTCGATGTGACAAAAAATAAGTGTAAGCTAGTGAATTATGGGGTGGTGGGTGCAATTGATGGGAAAGGTATTATGGATATGAGAAGGCAATGTGAAAAGCTTAAATATTTGAAATATGAATTGGCAGCAAAAGAATCACGTTGTGGGTATTTATTGTGAAGTGATGGATATTGCATGTGGGTTTCAAAATGAATGTGCATGGACTTGTAGTCAATATGGTGCCAACTAATTTGATTTTTTCTTTTATTTTTCCATATGGCGCTATAGGTGCTTGCAATGTTAGGACCCATTTTGAATGATGGCAACTATTAAGTTGCAAGTTCCTACAGCATCAAGACTCTCTATGAATGTTGAAAATAGGTCCTCATGAAGATATTTTGAACATCATTATAAAGTGCAATGTGTGCTTGTGAGAGAAAATGATAAATTAATTCTAAGTGAGATCAAAGATTCAGTTGTGTAGGTCAATCTTTGGATCACCAGAAGTGCTTGGTATGTCATTTATTACTGAAACTTCACTCTATGTGTCAAATTCGGTATTCAATTCACTACAAGAACCATATTGTTGAAATAGGGAGAATATGAAATCATCATTTTGTAATGGATTCTTATAGAGCTTCAATTTATGGCCATTTACAAGAAGTGAAAATCTGACCTCATCTATTGTATGCAACTTAACTGTCCCATTAGAATAAACTTGTCTGACTTCATAGGGACCCAACCACCTATATTAGAGTTTTCCCTTGAAGTCTTTATACCTTGAATCAAATAGTAGTTCCCAGTCCCCTATGGTGAACTCTTTTGTTTTGATGTATTGATCATACCACTTCATCCTTTGTTGTTGTACTACCTCAGTACGATGGATTGCCTCCATCCTGATTTCATCCAATCCATTTAAAGTATGTATCCTTTCCTTATGAGATTTTTTAAATTCCATTTTCAACTCTACTATTGTCCTTAGTGCTTTATATTCAAACTCAATAGGAAGGATTGTTATCCTACCATATACTAACTCATATGGTTTAAAACTAGTGGTATTTTTCCAAGTTTCTTTGTATGCCCATACTATTTCAGGTAACCTTGCAACCCAATCTTTCCTACGTAGTTGCACTATCTTGGTGAGAATACTTTCAATCTCCTTATTAGTGACTTCCACTTGACCATTAGCCTAAGGGTGGTAGGGTTTTGATTTCTAATGTCTAATTTGGAA
Organism: Sequoiadendron giganteum; assembly: GCA_007115665.2. Taxonomy (NCBI): domain Eukaryota; kingdom Viridiplantae; phylum Streptophyta; class Pinopsida; order Cupressales; family Cupressaceae; genus Sequoiadendron; species Sequoiadendron giganteum. The sequence continues at coordinate 31,264,004 of CM021104.1, forward strand.
TTTTTCAACTAGTTTTGTAATTAGGTCATAAGTAAATTATGGATCTTGATCAATAACTATTTCTCTAAGTACTCCATACCTAGTAATATACCCTCATATAATAATTTAGCCACATTGCCATCTCTGGAAAAATTTAGGGCCTTTACTTCTACCCACTTATTCAAGTAATAAATGCAAACAAGAATGTATTCCTTAATGTAGATGTAGGTGAGATTGATCCAATAAACTCTAAACCCCATTTTTCAAAAGGTGCTAATATTAATTGAGGCTATAATGGAATTTCATCACTCTTTGTTGGTCTTCCCATCCTTTGGAACCTATCATAGCTCCTAGTGTATTTAACATCATCTTTGTGTAAAGTGGGCCAATAATAGCCAATTGTGATTTATCTTAAATGTTGTTCTTTTAGTTGCAAAATGACTGCCACATTTCTCATCATGGAAAGCCTTTATGATATTAAATATATCATCTTCCCTTATGCTCCTTCTCATAATATTGTTAGGGCGAGTGTAAAACAGATAACCTGATACCAAGGAGTATGGGAAATATTTATGTACTAGCTGCCTCTTTTTCCTTGGAGAAAAGTGTGGTGGAATCTACCTCATTACCAAATAATTGGAAATATCAACATACCAGGGTATGTGTACATTTGGATCAAATAAGTGTTCATCTGGAAATGAATCATCCACCACTCCTTCAGTTGATTATGTTGAAAACCTTGATAGGAAATTTTCTACTATATTTTATTTTCTAGGTTTTTCCACTATGTTAATGTCAAATTCTTGTAGAAGAAGCAACCATCTTACCAATCTACCCCCAACTACCAACTTATTCACCAAATATCTTATTGTTGTATGGTCTATATGAAAAAAACTGAATAACCAATAATATATTACATGAATTTATTTATAGCATACACCATTGCAAGCATCTCCTTTTCTGTAATAGTATAGTTCAATTTTTCTCCTTGAAGATTCTTTTTTATGTAGTAAATTGCATACTCTGTGTTACCATCTTTCTGACCCAGAACTACTCCAATAGCAAAATTTGAAGCATCTATATGTATATGAAAATGAAAGGTCCAATTAGGACCTCTCATAATAGGTTCTTGAGTCAAGGGTTTCTTCAACTCTTCAAAAGAGTGTCGGAACTCTGATGTCCATTCAAATTCAATGTCCTTACTCAAAAAAAAAAATGGTGCAGCAATCTTACTGAAATATTTGATAAACTGTCTGTAGTACCTTGCATGGCCAAGGAAAATTCAGATATCTCTTTTCTTTTGAGGGACAAGTAATGTATCTATATAATTTCTATTTTGTGTGGATCAACTTGAATCCTTGCACTAGAGATAAAGTGTCCTAAAATAATTCATTATGTCATCATCATAAAGCACTTTTCATTACTAAGGGACAGGTTGTTCTCTTTACATATTTTCAATACCTTTTCCAAATTATTGAGGACTTCCTCATAGGTTTCACCATATGTAGTGGAATCATCCATATATATCTCCATACAATCATGTGCATAGTCAAAAAATATGTTGAGTACTTCCCTTTGAAAGACAGTTGGAGTATTGCATAAGCCAAAGGGCAGAATAGAGAAGGCATAAGTCCACCAAGGACATGTGAATGTAGTTTTGTCCTGATCTTTTGGAGCAATTTTTATCTGATTGTAGCCACTAAAACCATCTAAGAATGAAAATTATTCTTCCTAGCTAGAGAATCAAGCACTTGATCTATGAAGGGAAATGGAAAGTGGTCTTTCTTAGTGGCTATATTCAATTCCCTGTAATCTATACAAAATCTCCATTTTCCAACTTTCTTAGGAACAATTACCAAAGGTGAGACACATTGACTATCAAATATGGGATAGATAAAACCTGCATCAAGAAGCTTTTGAAGTTTATCATTCACTATGTCTCTCAAAGCAAGATTCATATGTATTTGAGGTAGCCTAATAGGTATATAACCATCATTGATATAAATCTTGTGCATACATAAATTAGGATCAATGCCTTTTATATCATGGTAATCCCATGCATTTTTTGTTGAGTGTTCCTGCAACACATTATGGAAGGAATTTTGTTGTTGTTCAGTCAAGGCATTATTTATGTTCAACACTCTTCTCGACATGACTTCTAATTCCTTAGATGATTCTTTCACAGATGAGAGTTCAAAGCTTGGAATGATGGGTCACTCTATAGTAGTATTAAGGAATGAAATATCTCAGATATCTCTTTTGAGGAATCGGTAGGTATAATACTTTGCAAGGGGTCTTGTAGGCATGTGAGACAATCTTGTTGTTGTAGGCTCCTACTGCAATCATTCTTGATTTTGTGACCAATAATCTCATACTCATCCTGATCATCTAGTAAAGGGTTGTGTTATATGGTCATCAATGTCTACAAAGAATAGTTATCTTCCTCATCCAAAGTGGACCAAATAGTTTTCTCAAGGTCGGTATAAGGTTGTGTTGGAGGATAGAGAACCAAATTCTTGGTGACTATCCCATTAGATATTATCATATTTCCATACCTACAACCTATGAAGGCATTGGATGTAGTTAACCAAGGTCTACCTAGGATGAGTGGGGAACCTACAAGATTAACCTTTGGTTGTAGAGCTATAAAATTAGTAGGATATTCCTAGTAATCCAATGCAATAACTAAGTATTCAATAATTCTTTCAAGCTTGATTTTTGACCTATTGGCTATCTGTAGAATAGTTTGTGTGGGCCTGAGGTTGGCTAACTAGAGTAATTGCATTGTTTCTTTAGTCATAACATTGATTGCAGCCCCCAAGTCTATCAAAGTTTTTCTTGATGAGGGTGCCATTAATCTTGACATCCACTATTGGACTACCAATATATGTATACTTAGGGATAATAATGTTCAATAACATGATATGTTCAAGGTTTCCCAAGACATGCACTATCTGAGGATCCTTCATTTTCCTTACTGGTTTATTAAGACGCAAATCCCTCACATTGTTTGTATAAATAGGAATTTCTTTGATAGCTTGGATGAGTGGAATATTGATGCTCACATCTTTTAATTGACCTAAGAGGTCTATCTCAATGTGTGTGTGATGTTTTTGAATGGCTAGGCATTTAGGGAAAGAAGGCTTAGGACTTGTGGTTGTTCGGTGTACTTGATTTGAGTCAAGTTCCTAAGGTGTTCTGTTTGAAGCTTCAACTATTATTTACTCATCCTCCATCTTTTTAATTTGAGGAGATGAAGTTCCTTCAAGTTGTTTTCCTAATTTGAGGTGGACATCACTCACCTCTACCCCATAAGTTGGGTATTGTATAGATTCGTTGGTATAATCCTATTGAACAAGCTTGTTGTTAGGGTTAGGTATAGGTTGGGTAGGTATTTGTGGTTGTTTGGGTGGTTAGGATGTAGGATTTTATAGAGGCATGATAGATTTCTACTATGGTGGAGGAGGAAGCATAGGCTACTGATAGTTCATATTTGAGTGCTACCATTGTTGGACTTTTTGTCATTGAGTTTGTCATTGATTTTGTCGTGTTGTAATTGGAAACTTGGAAATTTTTTTGTGGCCAAGGATTTGGTTGCTACTGGTTCCAATTTGTTGTGGCCATTTTTGTGGGTTTTGCCACTGATTTTGGTTTGTTGGCTAGGGCTAAGAGTTCCAAGGAGAAAAAATTCCATTCCCAATAGGAAATAATGAATTAAAGTTGAGGGGGTCTTGTGACATACCTTGTTTTTGTTTCCATGGCCTTATTTATGCTATATAAAAGAGTTGTCCATTATCTCCTTCAATTGGTTGAAAATCAGGTTTGTCCACTTTATCTTGCTAGATAATAGCCACTCTCTTTCATTTATATTTTATTTTCTTTGGCTACATCTTGGACACTATTCAGTGAGCATGGCCTCAGCTTCCTCCTACTTTTTCTTAATGTGGAGAGTATCCAATCGAGTTGCTAAATTATTGATAATTTCTTACTTCATGTTAGATAATAGGTTGCTTAACTTTATCTTTGGAACCCCTATAGATTATTTACCAATAGTGGATGTCCTATCTCCTCTTGGCCTTTTAGTGAAGGTTCTCAAATAATTCCTACAAACCTTACAAATGTCTTGAAATGGTATCTGTTAAATATCTCCTTGTCCAATGAGGTTCAAAGCATCCATACAATCATCATTGACTCTCCTCAAGAAGCCTAGCTTTAGGGACTCTTTAGAAAACTTGTTTTGTGGATTTTTCTTCAAAGAAAACTGAAATCTCTCCACATAATCTTCTAGTGGTTCATCCTCCTTCAATGAAATTCTAAAATTTTCATCTTTCCTTCTATCGAGTCCCCTACAATAGTCCCGATACTTCTCTAAGAACAATGTCTTCATGGTGTCCCAGTCAAGAACAACATCCCTACCTAATCCCATGAACCATCTTAGGGATACATCCTTTAGAGTTGTAGGGAAGAGTTTGAGCCTATGAGCATCAGAATTATAGTCCTAAATTTTGTATAGGATGTCAAAATCAAATAGAAATGTATCTGGGTCCTCAGTCATTAACCCATAAAATACTAGTAAGGTTGAAGGAGGGATATTCTTCAATATTGTAGCCCTTTCCTGGTTAGTGATTGGAAACTCAAATGTTGCATGTTCAAGATCATTATTCACTTTCTTCAATATTACCCTCACTCTAAGTACTAGGCTCGCCAATTTTTTCTATAGCTTCTTGGAGTGAAGAGGGAAGGAATCTACCCAAAGGATCTCTCTGCCTCCACATACATGAAATATGGATTTATATAGTAGTGGTCCTGCACAATGTCAGTGTAACTTATGGTGTTGAAAAATATTAAGTCTAACAGTCCTAATGTTGAAAATAAAATGTAAACTATAAAAGATTATAAAAATAAGTCTGTGAAGATAGCACCATCCTCGAAAATGATGCCAAAAATGTAGATTCTAAACTAATGTGTTGTAAAATTGGTAGAACCTACACAATTCAGAGGTTTATCTAACTGAACAATCTACTCAACATTGTAAAGACTACATTAAAATTTCAACCCAAGGTTTGTAAAATTATAATGGTGCAGCATTGTATATACCTTCAGAAACTCAAAAATACGTAAGCTATCATATTCAATTTATTCTCATTGCTGCAAATTCACAGAACTGCAAAATAGTAAAAGACATAAATCGAAACTAGTGGCTACAAGTACCTACGGCTTAGACTGTAACTAAATTGTTACTAATAAAACATTACTATGTCAACTCAAAAGTAATAAAAACTAATCACTCAGCTAAATTAACCTTTGGAGTATTACTGGTTAACCATTATATGCATGTTCATGAACATTCATTAACAATAATTAAAGTATGAGATTCTAGTTTAACTTGCATAAATTTCATGAAACATGAAACCATTAAACATAAATAAAATTAACTAGAAAATGAAGTGAAGAATAGTTACCTTGAGTGGATTTCTCAAGTGGTTGTTCTCACTTTAATTGAAACCAAATCTAACTAATAGATTCTATGCATCTAGTGAAATTAGCTTCATTCATTGCATATCACAAAATATTTTCACAAGATCTTCTCACAGATTGTATTCAATCATTATAAATATCCATAATGTCTTAAAACTAAAAATAAATAATAGTAAGAAAACTGAAAATCCAACTAACTAACCTAAGGACTCAACCATCAACTATATACAAGCTCGAGGGAGTCTTATTAAAAGCAACAACCAACCATAATCATTAACTTTCCACTCATAAATATCTGAGTGTATAGTTAATACTGAATTATTCAACCTATAACTAAAAGAAAAGAGAATCCTAATAGGACTAAAACTCTATAAAAAAAATTGCATGTAAACACACAAACAATTGTCAAAATCCCATCGGTAAAGAAATCATTTTTCTTCAGTGCTTATTAACTGGTCATAAAGATGCATGTTCAACATCCATCAGGTGCCTTTAATCAGAATTCATCACATTCAGCTTAATCTGGAACTCCCCTATTTTTTTTCCTAGTCATCCTTTTGTTGTGGGTTCATCCTGCAATTGCTACATGCTACAATTCCTCTTTGGCTGCAAAATAGTTAATGCACAAAGAATGTACAAAAGTCTAACTATCATAATTAAAACATTGAATTTCATCCACATTTCATGCATATCAACGTATAAACCATGCACTACTCATTATATCATAACTATATTTCCACCATTATATTTAAGGTCCAAGTTTGCATAATAAGTATGAAAAGGTAGTATAATATAGGAGTCTCATATTGGAAATGTATCTAAAAGTGTCTAAAAGCATATATGAAAGCAATAGAAAAGAAGCTAATAGGTAGACCCACCAGACATCATGAGATCACCAACACTTATGAGATGAAACCCCTGCATTTGTAAAGCCATCGACTAAGGAATTTGCTTCATAGAAAACATGTGACACAATAAAATCATCAAAAGAACTTAGAAGGGCTAAAGAATCATCGATGATATGCAAAATAAACCATGATGTGGGTTTGTCTCTTCTTTAAACAATTTACTATGTTAATTGAATCACCCTCCAACCATATTTTCCTAACTCTGGCCTCTTTTGCAAGAAGGAGGCCATGATATGTTGGTGATGGTTTGAATTTGGAATTTGATGTGCATAGTTATAAATTTTTCTGTAAATAGGCCCTAGGGGGTGCAAAAAAGTTCATTTGTGTATTTTTATTTTAGAATTTTGAGAGCTCTAAGAGGAGATTTTGTGAAGGAGAGACTGTAGAGATGGTGCCTATTCTAGTATTTGTGCACCATGGATGTTGATTTTTATCCTTGTGGTAGCCAAAGGGCTTAGGGGACACGGTATGTACCCTTTCCTTTCCTCATTTTTCATGCATTTTTTAGTAGATTTTAGGGCTTGAAGAAGAGAAAATAGATATAGTGTTGTTTTGGCACTGTATTTGCTATTGTGTTCACCACATGTGCAAAGTAATAATTAGTAAGGAGTTAAGAACTATTTAAATAGACTATTCATCCAAATTAAGATATATGTAATGATTGATATTACTTGAGCTTCTAGTAGTGCATTTTTTATCATCATAGAGTGTTTTTTGTGTTCTAATCAGTGTCAGGCCATGAGAGGGGTGAGAAATATTTTAAATGTTTAATAATATAGAGTAATGATAGATGGTAGAGCATAAGATGACTACACATGATGCCTATTTTCCATGTTTTCACCATGATACTTATCCAAAGTGCCACTAAAATGGTTTTCACTATAGGACATATTTATTTTCTTTCTCTTTTCTTTTTTGTTTCTTCATTCTTTAATTTTTTAATATTTTGATATCACACAAGATGCTTGTTTGCAAATTTTTCATCAAGGTGATACTTTATTGGATTTCAATGATGTTGTGATCATGGTGGACACTCTTCAAGAGGCATAGGATGGTTAGTGGTAGACAGATGTGGATTGTATGAAACTACACATGGGGAGTGTGATATGTTGGAAATGGGAGGAGCTAAAGTACAATCCATAGAATGTGTCCTACATAGACCATCATACTTCCCCTAATGAGGAGATTGTGTTGAAAGGTTAAATATTTTATCATTGATATGTCTATTGACAGCATGAGCATGAGCATGAGTATGAGCATGGGTTGTACAGTATGCAGATACAGTTTTATCATTGATGTCAACATTATGATTTGGTATGAAGATCGATGTGCAGACCAATTGGTGCAGCATGAGCATTCATAAAAATTTAAATGCAATTCTTAGATGTAATAAGCTTTGATCTAGTGCAAATAGTTGAGTTGAAGATGGCTAAGTGTCAAAACACAATTTTCAATGTATAGGATATCTAGTTTTTGGTCCGTGTTGGACCACCTTGAATAAATCTACTATGTGGTTCTAATACAATTTTGGTGGATGTTAGAGGAGTCTAAATCCATATTTTCACATTGCTTTGTCTTCCATTATAGAATTTATGAATGACATAATATCCGGTTCGCCAGTGATAGTGTTTCCTGAGTAGAGTGTATGCTTTGATGATTTTGCACTTCACTGCAAAATAATATTTTGTATTGTGAATTTTTGGAAGTGTTTACAGGTGTCATATGCAACTATGTTCCAAGTGGCATGAATTTTGGTGGTCCATGCATGTCGGTTTTTGTTTGATCTATTGGTGAATTTTGATGTTAGGTCACTAGCGGTGGTAACCTAATATATTTGGGGCATTGTAGAGGTTATGTTATTATTAAATAATTATGTGGGAACTATTATCAGTTGAACCTAACCTATTTGAGATGTTACATGTTTTTGAATTAAGGTGTGAGTTGTGTATGGTTGATTGGCAGCTAAAAAGTTATTTTTTTGATTGATACATCTAATTAGGTCGACCTAATTGACATTGTAGGTGTTTGTGGATGTGATGGATATATATGTAAGTTTATTTCATTGTAATTGTGTGTGAGTACAAGTATTTTTGATGTGAATTTTAAAAAAGTGATGTGAATGCATAGCAGATAAGAGTGTTAGAGAAGAGTGATATGAAGTGTGTTGACTCTATATATTGAGATTTACTAGAATTATATTCCAACATGTTGTAGATGCATTTGTAATAGTTCATTTTTGGTTGTGTGCCACCTCTCTCTTCTATGTTTTCTTCATTCTATGGGCAGTGAGTCTACTAGGACAGTGAGTCCACCTACAGTGAGCACTTTTGTAATATCTTATAATTGGTTATAATATATTGTGAGCTAATCCTCGTCGTGGTTTTTCCTTTTTTAGGTTTTCCATGTAAAAATATAGTTTTCATGTGTTATGTGGTTTTGATAGTTTCTTTAATTCTTTCCTTTCTTACTACAAATTAAATATGCTATGTGGAATGAATGTTTAAATATTTAAGTCATTTAAAAGAATATTGATTTACCCTCCCCCCCCCCTCCTCTCAGTATTTTGGGTGTTCAACAATTGGTATCAGAGCTTGGTTCCTTGGAAGAAGCTTAACCACTTGAGGAAGGTCTTGGATATTGAACAATGGTTGTTAGAAGATATCCTACTCCTCTAGAAGAAATTCTTTTTGTTGGATTCACTGAAAAAGATTGCAAGGATGACATGAATGGAGAACTCATAATAGACCTTGAAGATCTGGAAAGGAATGAAAGTGAGAACAAATATTTGAAGGAAAATGTCAAAGAAGTAGATGAATGCATTAGAAATTTGAGAGAAAAAATTAAGAAATTCAAAGAAATACATAAGGAGGTTAATGAGTAGCATAAACATGCAAATGAAATAATTACTAGTTTTAAAATATAAGTTGAAGAAGGAAAAAGAGTTGAATAATGATCGAATGCTAAGATGAAAAGAAAATCAAAATAATATTCAAAACTTGAAGAAGTTGTAACCTTGAGATCAGATATGGAGAAAGAAAAAAATCAAGAAGATAAATTCAAGATGAGCTCTAAAATTCTTGATGAAATTATTGCAAATTAGAAGAATTCCAAAGATAAATATGGATTAGGTTTTGAAAAAGGAGAAAGTTCAAAACAAAATCAAACAACAAGTGTTGAAGAGAAGAACAATGAACAAAAGAAGATTGAGGACAAGAACAGTAATTACAAGCAGGTCCAGAATCAAAGAAAAGACTTCAAAAGACCACCTATCAGACAACCAAATACACAAAGGTACTTATCTTTTAATGGTTTATATTAATCTTGCAATAAATTTGGATAAAAGGCTATGGAATGTAGAAGTAGAATAAATTAGAATGTTCAATCTTTTCTCGTTCAGTGCTTTACATGGAAAAATATTTCGTCATAAGGCTAGTGAATGCAAAAGTCAAATGATGAATGGCTATAATAATGGTATGAGGTTTTCAATGGGTACTGTTATGCATGCAATGGATTTGGGCATAAAGCTAATCAATGTAGATACACAATGGGTAGAAGTAAGCTTGTTCAAAATATTGTCACTTGTTACAATTGCAATAGACCAAGACACATTTCTAAATTTTGCAGAAGAAAGAATGTGAAGAAGAATAATCTAGTAAAGAAGAATGATCCGGTGAAAAAGGTTGATCCAGTAGAGATGAAAAAAGAGATGGAAAATATTTGGAGAAAGAAGGAAGGCAGTGAGACTAAGCCTGAGTCTATACCAACATCTGGTGTGAATGTTTTTGTCGGCCTCCTACAAATATTTTAATAACTAAGCCTTTACAGTCTTGATTTAGAGATTGGACATCTAACCTAATTAGCCATTTTAACCATCATGAAGGCGAATTTAAATTTTCAACCCAAGGACATGAAATTGAAATGGGTCGGCACAGTATGTACACTAGGAACTTCAAAGTAGTCATCTTCATTCTACAGCTAAGAAAGATTCAATACTGAAAGTAAATTATATGGAAAGGAACAAAGTAAATTCTAAACATCACTCAACAATTAAACTAAGTTGAACATGCACAACAAGAATGAAAATTTGAGCTACAAACAGGAAACTACTCTATCCGCTTTAGCTATAGGAACAATCACATAATGGAATTCTAGTGACTGCAGGAACAGTCAGTTCCAGATTCTTAACTAAGTACTAAACATAAACTAATAACTAATCTAACTAAACTAAAGCACAGATTACTCACCAAGTGGGCCCCCTTGGATGAGTATCCTCTAAAACTAATATAAACTCAAATTCTCAACTTAGAATTTCATCTTATTCACTGGGAACTGTAAATACAAAAGAGTAGCATGTCTGGAAATACTAGTATATTCTCAGATTGTACAACATCAATAACTCAAAAAATCAGCAACCTCCTGAAGAACGAAGATTCAAACCTTATTTATTCCCCCAACTTAACAAGGCAGTCAACTCCCACTAACTGAGAGGATGCCATTTAGGGAAAACAAAGAAAAGAATGGAAGGTTGGTTACACACACAGGGAATCCAAACAGACATGCATGTCCAAACGCAAACTTAATGTTGCAGTAATTTCCATAACTACTCAACATCCTGAAAGACCAATATAAGGCAATTACATGCAATTGACATGGGAATCTCCCGCATTCGACCTTCAGCTGACCTTCGAATGATTTCTCTGCATGACCAACTAGCAGTTGTATTTCTCAATTTAGTATCCTCAAGTATGTCTGCATGGCAATGTTAGTAAGCATAATAATTGCACATTTATAACCACCTTAAAGAACATTCATTAACCACATGCAAAATTAATATAGATAGTCTACATAATAGGCTAATGTCATTAAAACTAGCAGAAATGGAATTAAACCCAATGCCTATGGTTTGAGGGAAACTCTATACAAATATCAACATTTAATATCAAATTCCATGTCAACTTCAGCAAATAACCTATAGATTCTACCCAAATTTGGACCAAAAACTAGGCTCATCACTCCTCCCAACCTAACGTTTTGTTGGTCCTCTAGTAGGGGAAGAACTTTTTCTATCTAGTCAAAGCTCTGAAATTTGCAACTGATAACTATCCAATATCAGTGTTTTTTGAGCGCGAGTCAGGGTGCCAATAGAATACTCCCAATCTATCAAGTCTTCTCCATCTTTGATTTTCTTCACCAATGTCATAGCGGTAGAATCTAAAATTTGGAACAAGCCACATGAGGATAGGTGGCTGACAAGTCAAGGGAAGCCACTCTCGGCCCTTTGTTCTACCAAGCTAAATGTACCTTTCAATCCTTTTTATTGTTGTAGAATAGTTTTGGATGGAATGAGGTTCATCCTATTTCAGCTCATCAGTTAAAGTGTTCCATCTCTATGATAGATATCCTTTCATGGTGTCCTCTTTAGTTTTCATCTTTACCTCATATTCACTGTAAACTACCTTAATCCAAGGCATAATTTTGTTACCATAACTAGGCATGAAAAGCATTTTGTTCCATTCTCTATAAATATTCTTGGGGTTTCCTGATTCAGCTCTAATGGCCAAGGGAATATTGGATTCCCTCTTCCTATAAGCATTATATTGTTCTCCCCAGTTAATCTCAGTTTTCACCCAAGACATGAATGCTCTTAGTTGGATATCTCCAACATACAACACTAGGTTCCAGTTCTGGTCTTGATTTATAGAAAAATTATGTAAATAAAACTCACATAAAAAATTATTCACTTCAGGGGAGGCAATCCTATAAGAATTGAAAATTTCAATGGGAGTCTCAATTGAGGGATTCAAACCTGAGATGTTTCTTGAACGTTTGAAAGAGAGATATTTTTCCTTCAAGTGCAAAGCATAAACTTTTGGAAGGGTTATGCATTCTAAAATTTGTGGCACCAGGGTTGCAATGTTGTCCACCCTCTCCTCATTCTTTTCTTCAATAATTTCATCCCTCTCTTGAGTTTCCTTTTTTAATATTTCCTTTTCCTTTTTCCATTCTTCCTCTCGCCTTTTTATATCTTTTCATAAATTCAAAATTGTTGTATGCACTGAAAAATCAGGAGGGTTATGAATTCCTACTAGATTTTTTGTTGATGGCTACTCCCCATTAAGTACAAGTTTCATAGATTTGAGTTGTCCTACTAGCTTAGGCTGTGGTGGTACAATTTCTTCTCCCACTTCTTGTTGCATGGCCTCTTGTTCTAGTTCATGTAGTTGTTGCAGGAAATCCTGATCTAATTCTTGGTCTTGCTGCAAGAACTCTGGATTTTCTTCATGCTCTCGAATTTCAACTTCCTCTATAAGAGAATCAAGATCCACCAGGGTCACTTTTGTTGCCTCTTCAAATAGATTATTTTCTTTGACATTTTCTTGCCTCATTGGTGATTTTGTGCTCCTATGTGATGTTCTTCCATGCTTAGGATTTTCCTGCGAAGGAATATCAACAAAGAGTTTTGATTTCTTAAGAGGGCTTTCACATTTTCCTTTGGCTACATGATGAATAGTGCCATCTTTTCTCTTCTTATGATTTGGCACCTCTCTTTCCACAAGATGTTTTTTGGATTTTCCTTTTCCTGCCTCTGCCTCCTTCTTTTGTGCCCTAGTTCTTAGTAGGATTTTAAGTGGAAGATCATCATCAGAATCCGATGAAGAACTTTATTTTTCAAAGTACTTTGTTTCAAAGGAACTAATTTCTATGGTCCCTTTTGTTGTAGGAGGATTCATATTAGAGCCAACACCAAAGGTTGAAGCACCAGGGGTGCCTTTAGCCATGCTTAATCTCCTGATAGACCTACGTTATTGAGGTAAAGCCCTAGATTTCAGCTACTCATGTCTAAACTGATCGACATTTATGAATTTCTCCCAGGTCATTTCAGGTGCTACATCATGAAAATATTTTTCAACCAACAATTTAGTGAGGCAATGGTGTTAGACAGAATTGTCCCTAACTTTTTAAATTTCAGCCACCATGATGGACAGAAGGTTGTATAAGATGTTAGAGCACATTCATCCTTCTCTCGTGCCTCATGTGACTCAAAATTTTAAAATGTATTGAATGTAGGTTTGGAAATCATCCTTCACAAGTGGTGTACCTGATAATGTGGATGATTTCCTGCTTCCATGGCTCAGGTAGAGAAGTTCTTTTGGCACCCTTCTTTTCTATACTGACTGGAGGGTCACCATGTATTGTGAATATGGCCCTTGTTGACCTGGCATCTCTAGAAACACGGTAATACTCGCCATAAGTAGGTAACCCTATAACTTATACAATTATTTTCTCAGTTTCAACAACCTCCAATCCTTTTACTATGGCTTTCCCATCTGAAAATTTCTGGGTGATCTCCAGTGCAATGCCTTCATCAAAACCGTCTAGCTTTAGGAAGTAGTCTAACTAGCCACAATTTCTAAATTTAGGCAGGCATTGTGCATCTTGCAATAAGGAATCATGAACTAAAGGCTCATTTCAAATGAGTCTACCTACCATTGTCTACAATCAACTGTCACTCTGCAAAATTCTATTTCTGTAATTTTTGTCTGAAATCAAATTCCTTTCTACAACACTTTGCTAACTGAATTGTCCTACACCAATTTCGACTAAATTTTCCTTCTCTATTTTTACTTTTTACCTCTTGCAATTCCAGATTATGATGGGGTCAATAATGGCAAAGAAGGGGTAATAAAAGGGAGTTATGATGAAAAGAAATGGCAGTGGCAATTTAGTGTCACATCACAGATGCAAGTCATCCTTCACTTCAAATTTTAAATCAGCTTAGCTATATTTTCTTACACGGACAATTCATGGAACTATGTGTGGGAAATCTACCTGCATCTTTCCTTCCCCCCCAACCTCAATTTGGACATGTATCCACACATGCGAGATGGCAGTAGTGATTTGATAGGGATGTATGAAAATTATGTGAATGTCCATACTAATCGTACAAAAATAAATAAATGCACTAAAAAGATAATTAAGAGAGAAATTAATGTGCACATACCTAAATGTGTGGAGGATACATTGCAAAGATCGTGGAAAAAGTACCGTTCACATTTTTAGGAAATAAATTAAGCAATCAATGATGATGAAGCGGAATGATGTGAGGTGGAATAAAATGATGGAAGAGAGAGAAAAATGGTGATGGATGGGCGGATGGGTGGATCGGTGAAGAAATAGACTTCTACAAAATTAGAATTCTTTATTATGACAATTACGTACCTTAATTAGCCAGGAGGAGGGACACTATGTCAACTACCTTCTGCTGTAGGAAGCTCGGGTGTTGCACGTTGGATGAGTTGTTGTAGGAACTCTTCTTTGGAAGCTAGCTTGTGATACAATCTAAGTCGATGACCATTGACTAGTAACTTGAATTTGATGGGGTCAATGGTGGTGATTTGAAGAGCTCCATTGGGAAATACCTTAGAAACTTCATATGGTCCTAGCCACCTTGTCTACAATTTTCTTGCATTGTCCTGATATAGTGAATCATAAAGCAATGCCCAATCACCTAGCTAAAATTTCTTCTCTTTGATAAATTTCTCATGCCATTTGATTCTTTGATTCTGCATGACCTCAGTGTGGTGCAAGGTTTTCTTTCTCATCTCATCTAAAGAACTCAGCTACATGATTCTTTCTTTTTTTTCCTCAAAAATATCCATCCCTAAGTCTATTGTAGTTCTAGGAGTCTTGTGTTTGAATTCAATGGGCATCATAGTTGTATTCCCATATGGTAGCTCATATGGAGTGAAGCCTGTAGTAGATTTTTAGGTAGTTATGTAGACCCAAACTGTTTCTGATAATATTTTTGCCCAATCCTTTCTTTGAATAGCCACTATTTTGGTTAGAATGGCTTCAATTTATTTGTTGGTCACCTCAACTTTTCCTTTGGGCTAAGGGTGATAAGGAGTATAATTTTTGTGCCTTATGTTATATTCATTGACTAGTGTTGTAACTAGTGTTGAGGTAAACTAAGCTCCTTGATCAATTACTATTTCTCTTGGGACTCCATATCGTGTGAAAATTTCTTCATAGAGAAATTTTGTAACCTTGTTATCTCTTGCATGCTTTATGGCCTTCACTTCTACCCACTTAGTTACATAATCAGTGCATACCAAGATATAAGACTTACCATTTGATGGGGGGTCAATGGGTCCCACAAAATCCAATCCCCAATTGTCAAAGGGAGTGACTACTACTTGGGGGTAGAGTGGAATTTCATCTGATTTGGTTGCTCTGCCCATTCTTTGGAACCTATCATATTTCCTTGTATATCTTCTTGCATCCTTGTGGAGTTTAGGCCAATAGTATCTTGTGTTCAAAATATTCATTGTTGTCCTTTTGGCTGCAAAATTCCCTCCATGGGGTTCATCATGACATGCATGAATAATTTCATATGTCTCATCTTCCCTCACAAATCTTCTCATAACATGATATGGTCCAGTATAAAATAAGCATCCAGCAATCCATGTAAAAGGAAAATATTTTTCAATGAGCACCCTTCTCTCTTTTGGAGAGAAGTGAGGAGGAACTCTCCCTATCACTAGGTAATTAGCTATGTCAGCATATCAGGGTGTGTTCACACTAATGGAAAATAGATGCTCATTAGGAAAGGAGTCATATATGGCTTGACTATCTTCTAATGTGGTCAGTCTTGAAAGAAAATCTACAACAACATTGGCCTTCTCTGGTTTGTCTACAATGGTTATGTCAAAATCCTGCATCAGCAATAACCATCTGGCTAACCTTCCTGAGATAAGGGTTTTATTTGTGAGATATCTAATGGTTGCATGATTGGTGTGCACAAAGATTTGGTAACCTGTTATGTAGTGTCTGAATTTGTTTAGGGCGTAGATCGTTGCCAACATCTCTTTTTTTGTTACTTTATAATTGAATTCAGCTCCTTGTAAGTTTTTGCTAACAAAATAAATGGCATTTTCAATGGCTCCTTCTTTCTATCCTAAGACCGCTCTTATAGAATATTCTAATGCATCAGTATGGATGTGAAAAGGAATTTCCCAATTAGGTCCCTTATGTATAGGAGCATGATTCAAAGTTGTTTTCAAGTCAGAAAATGCTTTGGCACAATCTTTTGTCCATTAGAATTCAACATCTTTGGCTAGGAGAGTATACAATGGTGCTACTATTTTTCTGAATTCTTTGATGAAATGCTTTTAATATCTTGCATGTCCCAAGAAACTCCTAACATCCTTTTGTTTTGCAGATTTAGGTAGATTAGTAATTACCTTAATTTTTGCAGGATCTACTTGAATTCCTTGGTGGGAAATGTAGTGGCCAAGAACTACACATTCCTACATCATCATGAAGTACTTCTCACTATTTAAAGATAGATTTTTATCTTCACATCTCTGTAATACTTTCTTGAGATTTTATAATGCTTCGTCAAAATCAGCACCAGAAGTGGTAAAGTCATCCATATAGATTTCCATGCAGTCAAGGGAGATGTTTGAAAATATGTTGATGACTGATCTCTAAAAAGTTGCAGGTGTGTTGCATAAACCAAACGGAAGTATTGAATAGGCATATGTCCCCATGGAAATGTGAAGGTTTTCTTCTTCTGGTCCTCGAGTGCAATTTGGATCTAATTGTAGCCACTAAATCCATCTAGGAAAGAGAAGTATTGCTTTCCTACAAGTGAGTCTACTACTCGATCTATAAAAGGCAAGGGGAAATGGTATTTCTTAGTAGTAGCATTGAATTCCCTGTTGTCAACATAGACTCACCATTTTCCTCCCTTCTTGGGAACAATCACCAGTGGAGACATCCACTGGTTGTCTGAAGTGGGATAGATAAAGCCTACATCTAGCAACTTTTGCAGCTCTATTTTAACAATTTCTCTTAATCTAGGGTTGATTCTTCTTTGTGGTTGCCTGATCAATTGACAATCATCTTTGGTATATATCCTATGGGTGCAAAGCTTGGGGTCTAGGACTTTCAAATCATGATAATCCCATGCAAATTCATTTTGGTGGGCCTTCAACAAATTTGTCAATGACAACTATTGTTTTTCTCCTAGTTTGCTATTAATATTCAAATATTTTCCTTCGGACACCTGTACTTATGTAGTTAACTCTATCATAGTATTTTAATTAATACATGGTACCTTAAGTTCATATGGAAACATTATGTGGAACATACATGTTGTTGTAGGAAGTTTGTCTACAGGAAGAGTGGTTGCAGGAAGTTTGTCTACAGAAATAGTGGTTGTAGGAAGATCAGGTAAAGCAGATAGAAGTGTCTTCACAAGATCAGGATAACTAGATGCATGAGAGGGTGGCACCTCCTCTATCTCACAATGGTTTTGAATTATATTAGATAACACTTCATCTTCATCTTGAAGCTTCAGGAAAGGGCTTCTACCTAACATCATAAGCTGTGCCATAGAGTTAACTTCCCCAACCTCTTCACCTACATGTGGCCATACAAGATTATCCTCATCGTGGGATAGCTAAGCAGGAGGATAAAGAACAAGATTTTTGGTGTTCCTTCTATTAGAAATGGTCATGTCACCTGACCAACATCCAATATAAGTTTTTTTTTTTCTAACCATGGCCTTCCAAGGATAATAGGATACCCGCCTAGTGTAGCTTTAGGAGAAAGAATCATGAAGTCGATTGGATACTCCTAAGAATCTAGAATCACCACAAGGTCCTCTACTATGCCATCGGGCTTAATAGTGGAACTATCAACAAGTTGCAGGACAATAGGAGTGGATCTCATACATATAATGTTTAGTTGTTGCAGGATGTCTTTAGTTATCACATTTATTGTTGCACTCAATTCAATTAAAGCATTATTTATGTGTATCCCATTTATAATAAATTCAACCATAGGACTACCTAGATCATTTTACTTGGGGATAGTTACTTTTTCGAGCATGATTTCAGTCAGTTGTCCCACTACATGAACTGTGAATGGGTCTTTCCTTTTCCTGCCTGGCTTCTTGAGGCATGCTTCTTTGATTGCTTTGCTATATATAGGAACATATTTTATGGTCTGGAATAGGGGTATTTGGACACATATATGCTTAAGCTGGTCTATAATGTCAAAAGTGGTGTCCTCTTGTCTTCCTTTTGTTTGGAAACTTCCAATCTCTGGGGGAATGGTGGTTCTTGTGTTGTCTACTTGGTTGGAAATGGTTAAGGATTTTTAGGTGCACAAAACTAAATGGGAACATCCAGAGGTTCTTCTTCTTCCACAGGAAGCTCAGTGATGATGGGTGTGGAAGGATCTAGAAAATTAGTTCCTAAACACAAATGTATGTCACTTAAACTTACAACATATGCAAGAAATTTATTTGGATCAGTAGAGTATGCAGGTTGTTGTTGTGGTTTATTATTTAGGTTGGGTGTGGGTTGAGCTAGTAACTGAGTGGGTTTAGATGTAATTCAGTTGGGATTAGCAAGGGGCATGATATCAGGTTTCTAGGGTTGAGAAGGTGGTTGTATGTAACCGGTTGTCAAGTTTTTCCATTGTTGTCCACCTCTCCATTGAGATGTTTTTTTCTAGTTTCCTAGAGGTGGTTGCCAAGGTCCTTGAAACTGCTGTCAATTCCCCTGATCTTGCTACCACTTAGATGAATAATTTTGATAATTGGGCCAAGCATTTGGAGGGTTACCCCAAGACTATGGTGGATATCCTCCATAGTTGGATGGATATGATGGCTACCACTGGTTACCAGATGAATAAGAATTAAAATATGGTCCAGAAAAAGATAGTGGATCTGGTGGCATACCTTGTCTTGGAGCCCATGGACTTTTTTGTGCAACAAAGTAGACTTGATCTTCCTCAGTATGAATTAGTTTAAACTCAGGTGGAATATTCTTGTTTTCAATGTTAGCTACCATCTTGCATTTGTAGTCCTTCTTTTGTCTGTAATGAGGGCAATATTTTGTCAACATTGTCTTTGCCTCCTCATGTTTCTTCTTGGCCTGAAGTGTATCCAGCTAAGTAGTTGGATTGTTTATGATATCCTGCTTGAAATCTACCAATAAATGAGTAATCTCCATCCTTGAAAATCCACTGGTGGATGACTTACCCATAGAGGATTCGTAAGCTCTCCCTTTCTTTGAAGTTGCCCTAGAATAGTTTTGGCATATCTTCTTGATATCCTCCCAGAAACTTGAGTGATATCTCCTCCTGTCATTGGGTCCAAGGCATCAGTGCAAATTTCATTAATTCCTCTCAAGAAAATTAGCTTTTGTGAGTCTTCATTAAGTGTATGGTGTGAAGATTTTTGCAGACAAAACAGAAACCTTGAAATGAAATCCTCCAAGCTTTCATCTTCCTTCTGCTACATTCTGAAAATGTCATCTCCTCTCATATCATTGCCCCTGCAATACTCTTTTTTTTTCTCAATGAACTTTTTCTTCATGTCCTCCCAAGTCTCCACAATATCTCTACCAAGGCTCATAAACCATCTCAATGCAATTTCTTTCAAAGTGGTAGGAAATAGCTTAAGCCTATGGGCATCAGTGGTATAGTCATAACTTCTGCAGAGTATATCAAACTCAAACAAGACTGTATCAGGATCTTCTATGAAAATTCCATTGAACTTAGGAACGACTAGAGCAAGGATATTTTTTAGGTTGTCTACTTCATTCTAATGAGCAATGGGAAAAGGAAAATCCGGTTGGTTTTACCTATGTTTCCATTTGCATCAGCCATGCCTATTTGATGAAGTTCCAAAGTAAAGGGTTCTTCAACTGGATTTTGATCTTCAAGGGAAACTTTAGAATTTGTTAAGTTGGGAAATATATCAACAAAGGGGTGTGGCTCTTCCTCTTGTTCATTTTTGGGTTGATTTGGAAGCTCTACTAGCTAAAATGGCTTTGGATTATTAAAAAGGAATCTCCCATAAGCATCTCTTCTTCTTCTATGCATGCAGTATCAACTCAACATCAACCAACTCACACAAAGAATTGGTGAAAGAATAGTCGATCATAACCTCTAAATACTAAGAGAAAACTCCAAAAATACTACAGTAGAAAGAAAAATTAGCAATGACTCCAAAGAACTCCCTAGTTTGGCACAATCCCCAGCAACAGTGCCATAAATGTCGGCCTCCTACAATGATTTTAATAACTAAGCCTTTATAGTCGTGATTCAAAGATTGTACATCTAACCTGAATAGCCATTTTAATTATCATGAAGGTGCATTTAAATTTTCAACCCAAGGATGTGAACTTGAAATGGGTCAGCACAGTATGTGCACTAGGAACTTCAAAGTAGTCATCTTCATTCTACATCTACGAAAGATTCAATATTAAAATTAAATTGAATGGAAAGGAAAAAAGTAAATGTTGAACATCACTCAACAATTAAACTAAGTTGAACATGCATGATAGGGATGAAAATCTGAGCGACAAAAAGGAAACTACTTTGTCTTCTTTGGCTACAGGAACAGTCACATAATAGAATTCTAGTGGTTGTAGGAACAGTTAGTTCTAGATTCTTAACTAAGTACTAAACAAAAACTAATAACTAAACTAACTAAACTAAAGGACGAATTACTCACCAAGTGGCCCCCCTTGGATGAGTATCCTCTAAAACTAATATAAACTCAAATGCTCAACTCAAAACTTCATCTTATTCATTGGGAAATGTAAATACAAAAGAGTAGCATATCTAGAAATGCTAGTATACTCTCAGATCGTACAACATCAAAAACTCAACAACTCAAAAACCTCCTAAATAAGGAATGATTGAACCTTATTTATGCCACCAACTAAACAAGACAGTCAACTCCCACTAACTAAGAGGATGTTGTTTAGGGAAAACAAAGAAAAGAATGGAAGGGCGATTACACACGTAAGGAATTTAGTCAAACATGCATGTCCAAACGTAGACTCAACACTACAGTAACACTCGTAACTATTAAACTTCATGAAAGACCAATATGAGGTGGTTACATGCGGTTGACATGGGAATCTCTTGTCATCATCCTTCAGTTGACCTTCGAACAATTCCTCTGCATGACCAGCTAGCGATTGCATTTCTCAATTTAGTATCCTCAAGTATGTCTACATGGCAATGTTAGTACATATAATAATTGCACATTTATAATCACCTTAAAGAACATTCATTAATCACATGCAAAATTAATATAGATAGTCCACATAATAGGCTAATGTCACTAAAACTGGCAGAAATAGAATTAAACCCAATGTCTATGGTTTGAAGGAAATTCTATAGAAATATCAACATTTAATATCAAATTCCATGTCAACTTCAGCAAATAACCTATAGATTTTACCCAAATTTGGACCAAAAACTAGGCTCATCGGTCCCCCCAACCTAACGTTGTGTTGGTCCTCTAGCAGGGGAAGAAATATTTTTCTATCTAGTCAAAGCTCTAAAATTTGCAACTGATAACTATCCCATATTAGTGTCTATTGAGCGCAAGTTAGGGTCCCAGTAGAATCCTCCCAATCTGTCAAGTCTTCTCCATCTTTGATTTTCTTCTCCAATGTCATAGCGGTAGAATCTGAAATTTGGAATTGGCCACATGAGGATAGGTGGCTAAAAAGTCAAGGGATGCCACTCTTGGCCCTTTGTTCTACCAATCTAAATGTACCTTTCAATCCTTTTTATTGTTGCAGCATAGTTCTAGATGGAATGAGGTTCAACTTGCTTCAGCTCATCAGTTAAATTATTCCATTTTTGTGATAGATATCCTTTCACGGTGTCCTCTTTGGCTATCGTCTTTACCTCATATTCACTATAAACTGCCACAATCCAAGGCATAATTTTGTTACCATAACTAGACTTGAAAAGAATTATTTTCCATTCTCTGTAAATATTCTTGGGGTTTCTTGATTCGGCTCTAATGGCCAAGGGGATATTGGATTCCCTCTTCCTATAAGCATTATATTTCTCTCCCCAGCTAATCTCATTTTGCACCCAAGACATGAATTCTCTCACTTGGATATCTCCAACATATAGTAGGTTCTAGTTTTGGTCTTGAGTTACAGAAAAATTATGTAAATAAAACTTATATAAAAAATTCTTCATTTCAGGGGAGGCAATCCTATAAGCATTGAAAAATTCAATGGGAATCTCAATTGAGGGATTCAAACTTGAAATGTTTCTTGACAGTTTAAAAGAAAGATATCTTTCCTTTAGGTGCAGAGCATAAACTCTTGGAAGGGATCTACATTCTAAAATATGTGGCACCAGGGTTGCAATGTTGTCCACCCTCTCCTTTAGAGAGGCAATCTCCTCATTTTTTTCTTCAATAATTTCATCCCTCTCTTGAATTTCCTTTTTCAATCTTTTTTTTTCCTTTTTCCATTCTTCCTCTCGCCTTCGTATATATTTCCATAAATTCAAAATTGTTGTATGCACTGAAAAATAAGGAGGGTTATGAATTCCTACCAGATTTTTTGTCGATGGTTGCTCCCCATATAGTACTATTTGCATAGATTCAAGTTGTCCTACTAGCTTAGGCTATAGAGGTATAATTTATTCTCCCACTTCTTGATGCATGGCCTCTTGTTCCAGTTCTTATAGTTGTTGTAGGAACTCCTGATCTAATTCTTGGTCTTGCTATAGAAACTTCAAATTTTCCTCATGCTCTCGAATTTCAACTTCCTCTACAAGGGCAACAAGATCCACAAGGGTCACTTTTTCTGCCTCTTCGAATACATTCTTTTCTTTGACATTTTCCTGCCTCATTGGGGATTTTGTGCTCCTATGTGATGTCCTTCCATTCTTAGGGTTTTCCTGTGAAGGCATATCAACAACTGGCTTTGACTTCTTAAGAGGGCTCTCACATTTTCCTTTGGCTATAGGATGAATAGTGCCAATCTTTATCTTCTTAGGACTTGGCACCTCTCTTTCCACATGCTATGTTTTGGATTATTCTTTTCCTACCTTTGGCTCCTTCTTTTGCACCCTAGTTCTTACTATGGTTTCAAGTGGAACATCATCATCAGAATCCAATGAAAAAATTTTGCTTTCAAAGTGCTTTGTTTCAGAGGAACTAATGTCTATGTTCCCTTTTGTTGCAAGAGGATTCATACTAGAGCTAGCACCAAAGGTTGAAGCACCAAGGGTGCCTTCAACCATACTTAATCTCCTACTAGACCTGTGTGGTTGAGGTAAAGCCCTAGATTGCAACTACTCAGGTCTAAATTAATCAACATTTATGAATTCCTCCCAAGTCATTTCGGGTGCTACATCATGCAAATATTTTTCAACCAACAATTTAATGAGGCAATGGTGTGAGACAGAACTGTCCCTACCTTTTTAATTTTTAGCCGTCATGATGGAGAGAAGGTTGTATAAGATGTTAGGCACATTCATCCTTCTCTCGTGCCTCATGTGACTCAGAAGTTTGAAATGTACTAAATGTAGGTTTGACAATCATCCTTCACAAGTGATGTACTTGATAATGTGGATGGTTACCTACTTCCATGGCTCGGGCAAACAGGTTTTTTTGCACCCTAATTTTCTATACTGATTGGAGGGTCACCATGTATTGTGAATATGGCCCTTGTTGACCTAGCATCTCTAGAAACATGGCAATTCTCGCCACCAGCAGGTAACCCTGTAACTTCTGTAATTATTTTCTCAGTTGCCACAACCTCCAATCCTTTTACTATGGCTTTTCCTTTTGAAAATGTCTAGGTGAACTCCAGTGCAATGCCTTCATCAAAACTATCTAGCTTTAGGAAGTAGTCCAACCAGCCACAATTTCTAAATTTAGGCAGGCACTATGCATCCTGCAATAAGGCATCATGAACCCAAGGCACATTTTGAATGAGCCTGCCTCCAATTGTCTGCAATCAACTGTCACTCTACAAAATTCCCTTTTTGTAATTCTTGTATGAAAACAAATTTCTTTCTACAACACTTTGCTAGCTAAATTGTCTTGCACCAATATTGACTAAATTTTCCTTCTTTGATTTTACATTTTACCTCATGCAATTCTAGATTATGATGGGATCAATAATGGAAAAAGAAGGGGTAATGAAAGGGAGTTATGATGAAAAGAAATGGAAGCAGCAATTTAGTGTCACATCACAAATGTGAGTTGTCCTTCACTTCAAATTTTAAATCAGCTCAGCTAGATTTGCTAATGCAAACAAGTTATGGACTTACATGTGGGAAATGTACCTGCATCTTTCCTTCCCCCCAACCTAAATTTGGACATGTGTCCACACATGCGAGATGGTAGTAGTGATTTGATAGGGAGGTATGAAAATTATGTGAGCGTCCATACTAATTGTACAACGATTAAATAAATGCACTAAAAAGATAATTAAGAGAGCAATTAATGCGCACATACCTGAATGTGTGGAGGATACATTGCAAAGATCATGGAGAAAGTATTTTTTTCCTTTTTAGGAAATAAATTGAGAAATCAATGATGATGAAGTGGAATGATGTGAGATGGAATGAAGTGTTGGAAGAGAGAGAAAGGTGGTGACGGATGGGTGAAGAAATGGACTTCTACAAAAGTAGAATTATTTACTGTGACAAGTACGTACCTTAATTAGCTAGAAGGAGGGACACTAGGTCCATTGCCTTTAGTTGCAGGAACCTTAGGTGTTGCACGTTGGATGAATTGTTGCAGAAACTCTTCTTTGGAAGCTGGCTTGTGATACAATCTAAGATGATGACCATTGACTAGTAACTTGAATCTGATGGGGTCAATGGTGGTGAACTGAACAACTCCATTGGGAAAGACCTCAACAACTTCATATGGTCCTAGCCACCTTGTCTACAATTTTCCTTCATTGTCTTGATATCGTGATTCATAAAGCAATGCCTAGTCACTTGGCTAAAATTTCTTCTCTTGATAAATTTATCATGCCATTTGATTCTTTGATTCTGCATGACCTTAGTGTGGTGCAAGGTTGTCTTCCTCATCTCATCTAAAGCTCAACTACATGATTCTTTCAAATTTGAGCCTCAAAAATATCTATCCCTAAGTCTACTATAGTTATAAGGGTCTTGTTCTCAAATTCAATGGGCATCATAGTTATACTCCCATACAATAGCTCAAATGGAGTGAAGCTTGTAGTAGTTTTCCAGGTGGTTCTATAGGCCCAAACTGCTTCTGATAAAGTTTTTTCCCAATCCTTTCTTTGAATAGCCACTGTTTTGGTTAGAATGGCTTCAATTTCTCTGTTGGTCACCTTGACTTGTCCATTGGCCTGAGGGTGATAAGGAGTAGACTTTTTGTGCCTTATGTTATATTCATTGGCTAGTATTGTAACAAGTGTTGAGGTAAACTGAGCTCCTTAATCAGTTACTATTTCTCTTGGGACTCCATATCATGTGAAAATTTCTTCATAGAGAAATTATGCAACCTTGTTATCTCTTGCATGCTTCATGGTCTTGACTTCTACCCACTTAGTTACATAATCAATGCATACCAAGATATAAGACTTAACATTTGATTGGGGATCAATGGGTCCCACCAAATTCAATCCCCACTTGTCAAAGGGAGTGACTACTACTTGGGGGTGGAGTGGCATCTCATCTGATTTGGTTGGTTGGCCCATTCTTTGGCACCTATCACATTTCCTTGTATATCTTCCTACATCCTTGTGGAGTGTAGGCCAATAGTATCATGTGTTCAAAATCTTCATTGTTGTCCTTTTGGCTACAAAATTCCCTCCACAGGGTTCATCATGACATGCATGCAAAATGTCATATGTCTCATCTTCCCTCACACATCTTCTCATAACATGATCTGGTCCAGTATAAGACAAGCATCCAACAATCCATGTAAAAAGAAAAGATTTTTCAATGGGAACCCTTCTCTCTTTTGGAGAGAAGTGAGGAGGAACTCTCCCTGTCACTAGGTAATTAGTTATGGCAGCATACCAGGGTGTGTTCACACTAATAGAAAATAGATGATCATCAAGAAAGGAGTCATCTATGGCTTGATTATCTTCTGATGTGGTCAGTCTTGAAAGAAAATTTGCAACAACATTGGCCTTCCATGGTTTATCTAAAATGGTTATGTCAAACTCTTGCATCAGCAATAACCATCTGGCTAACCTTCTTGAGATCAAGGGTTCATTCATTAG